>JAMWET010004133.1:0-112114 GCA_024036415.1 Prochilodus magdalenae | reverse complement strand
ATCTGTGTATGTGAACATGTATAAGTGTGTGTGTGTGTGAGAGAGATTGTGAAGTGCTTATTGTCAGGAGAGCACGAGGAAATCTTAATCCCTACAGCAATAAACAAATTAAATTCATCTAATCAGCGATCAGTGTCCAGTTTAGGTTAAATCAATGTTATGGTATGCACATACTGTTCTTTCCTCGAGGATACGTATACCAGATTCAGCTCTATGTAGTCAATAACTGGCCATTGGCCTGAAAACATTCCTTTTTGTTTTATTATTTTAGACTGTTGACAACGGTTGTGCACACATTCAACATCTCTCCAAGCGATTTTGTGTTTACATGATTCTGAACAGAAATGCATGAACTGAGATTTTGTTTTTTCAAACTGAATAAATATCATCTTTTATTTACAGAAGTCGATATTGTTGTCCTCTCATTTGTTGTGTTTTATGTTTAAGGCCAATCCTGGATGTTGTACAGTACTGTGCAGAAGACCAGCCTTCATTTATTTAATTTACAGTCATAACTGCAATTAGGGTTGCCACCCGTATGTAAAATATGGGATCATCCTGGCAATTAAATGTTGTTTGTTCTGTATTTGCATAAATGGCCAGTACACATGTCTGTCACACACACAAGAACGCTAAACCTAACCACTAAACCCCCCCCGGGTCCGCTACTCTGTGTGTCTGTGCCTGGCTACTTGCGTGTGGTGCTGTCACAGTTGCCATTTTAAAATGTCCACCACACTCGAAACTCCACCACTTTCAAAAGTACAGAAGTACAGTAACAGTTTCTGATGAACCCAGGATTGTTGAGGGACTGAATAAGCAGATTTTTGGTTTTGTTGTTGTTGTTGTTTTTTTTTTTCTTCAGTTTTTCCTCTTTAAGTAAAAACCTCCCTATAGTTATGCACTTAAAAAATTACATTAAGTTCTAAGTTTATTTAGGTTATAATTTAAAACTTCATTGTGGCACACTCCACACAAACAGGTTTCATTTCAGATTTAATTAACTGCGCTTTGTAAGAGAATGTGTTCATTGGTAATAAAGTACTTTAAGTTTTACGTATGACTAATTGCTGCCTTGATCACCGCTTTACTAAAAACACCAGCACAAAATAAAACATGCCACTGCTGCGGGTGCCTTGCCCCTGCAGGAGTCCGGCCCTTGGTGGTGATGGGCCAAAGGGAGCCGTGGTGGGTGTCCCTTATTTTCATTTCTGAAAAGCGGCAACCCTAAGTGTAGTCCATTTGTCAGCATTGGGGTAAAAAGTTGCAGCCATTTACAAAGCCTCAAAGACTAAATGTAGCATTTTTCATAACCCGTTTCAGTACACCATTCGTTTTTTTGTTTAGATTTTAAAGGGTGTTTTTCCACATCTCTGAAGTTCAGCCCTAGCAGTCGTATGCTTTTCACAGTCCAAAGTTTGGACTCTGGGTTGGTCAGTTCATTGTTCATTTCCCTTTGGAAAACTAATACCTTAACAGCTATTTTGTCTAGAAATGAAATTAAAGTCAGCTGATTTCTGTGTGTGATATTCTGCTGTCCTGGAAAGTCCACATAAATGATCCAAGTTACATATTTGAAACACTGACACCAGCAGCATGCTTTGGCAAAATATGCACGACCGCTATGGTGCACAATATGTCAAACTGTTTATTTATAATTTCTCATTCAGTTCTCTGCAATCAAATGGAATCCTGTATTGAAAGTAATAGACTATTTGGCACTCTGCAGGTTAGACATGCTACAATATTGGTATATTAGTATATCATATCCAGAAAATGAGCATGAGACATATATTTAAGCAACCCACTTCACCTTATTGTCTTAATATTGTTCCATCTTACTGTAGGTATAGCAGTAAATACATGTTCGGAGCAGGAATGAACCCATATTACCACATTTGTCAAGTTCTTCTACTCACAGGAGGTGTTTCCCAGACTCATAGATTGACTCAGCTTGAGTGGCTGATGGAATTGGCAGAAGTGGAGCCTGACAGACAGAAGTGGACAGCCATGCCCCAGGAGCTGCTCTCCCACCTCCGCATACATGCACACCTCCACCACCGCCCTGTCAGAGCCAATCTTCATCTTCCTCACACCCGACTTCACAACCAAAAGTTCTTGTTGTTTGTGTTATGAAAGGTTTTTCACCTCTGGTGCATCACTGATTAGAAAATGGCACTGAGAGACTTATGTAATGCATGCCTTAATCTGTCTGTGAGTGTGTCTGGTAAGCCCCAGCTCTTCTCAAACTCTTCCAAAGTAGTTCAACTCTTGTGTTGTTAAGGTCATGATAGGAATAGATATCACTGCCTCAGCTCCATGTGTTGATGACAGGGTTACCTCGGTCCAGGAGGGTCCTGAGTTAATGATGTAGACTGTACAACACTACTGAACGTTTACTTGTTCAGTAATAGGAAAGAAATATCTGATCACAATCTGGTCACTGATTTATTAAGTGCCAATATGCACAAATCCTCAGCGCATTGTAACAGGCCGTGACTGTTTATTCACAGAATGTATTTTTAAAACCAACAAAGTGTTATTTGACTGGCAGTGTTCAAACCTTGACATGCAAATGTATCCGGTCATCTAATTTGGCTACACATCACTGGTTTAATGAAAAGATGACACACTCTATCAGATTCATACTTCCAACTTTTCCAAGGGGGCAACCAGTGTCCACCCCTATCATAAGAAACAAGGAACTGCAAATTCAGCATTAAACTCTTATCTTTTTACTGACCAAGAGTGTTGGTAAAACAGCACCAATGGTAACTCCTGTTTTGCTGCTGAACTTGGATTATTGCAGAGTGTGGGTGGTTATTATAATGGCCATTTGCCTTAAGCTTTAGCTGGTGTTGCATTTACTCTTACTTTTATTGACTTCCTGTCCTTAAATGATCTCACCAGGAGCAGAACCTTTAACATGATTGACAGGAGGTTAGACTGTTGTCAGGGCAGCAGTGCTACTCCTTCATACTCTCATGTTGAATTGATTCAATGCTACAGTGACATCAGGCACTGAGCTTTAAAGTAATGTTACAGGCAGGAGAGGACGGGGCTAGCATGGTAACCTCAGTAGATATTCAATTCAGCCTTGTCATTATACCAATACAGAGTTATACAGTGTAATGAAACACAGTCAGGCACCTTCTCCAGTGCAGTATAAGAATACATGTATATATATATATCAGATATTGCTTTTCAACCATGCTTCAACAGAATTATTTAAAAAAATAAACACCTGAAACAGGCCTGGACAGAAATGATGGTATGAAAAATGTGACCAAAGTGACATGTTAAATCAAGGTGTGGTCACTAATTAGCATCACAGGTGTCTACAATCTTGTAATCAGTCAGTAGGTATATATATAGGGCTACAGGTAGTCACTGTGCTGTTTGGTGACAAGGTGACCACACTCAACATGGACCAGAGGAAGCAAAGGAAAGAGTTGTCTCAGGACATTAGAAAGAAAATTATAGACATGCATGTTAAAGGTAAAGGTTATAAGACCATATCCAAGCAGCTTGATGTTCCTTTGACTACAGCTGCATATATTATTCAGAAATTTAAGATCCATGGGACTGTAGCCAACTTCCCTGGACGTGGACACAGGAGGAAAACTGATGACAAATCAAAGAGCTGGATAATACGAATGGTAGCAAAAGAGCCAAGAAAAACCCTAACCCTGAACTTCAAGCTCAAGGAACAACAGTGTCAGATCGCACCATCCGTCGATGTTTGAGCCAAAGTGGACTTAATGGGAGATGACCAAGGAGGACACTATTGTTATAAAAGCCAGGAAAAGACAGGAATTTGCCAAACTACATGTTGACAAGCCACAAAGCTTCTGGGAGAATGTCCTATGGACAGATGAGACAAAAATGGAACTTTTTGGCAAGGCACATCAGCTCTATGTTCACAGATGGAAAAATGAAGCATATCAAGAAAAGAACACTGTCCCTACTGTGAAACATGGAGGAGGCTCCATGTTCTGGGACTGCTTTGCTGCATCTGGCACAGGGTGTCTTGAATCTGTGCAGGGCACAATGAAATCTCAAGACTATCAAGGAATTGTAGAGAGAAATATGCTGCCCACTGTCAGAAAGCTTGGTCTCAGTCGCAGTTCATGGGTCTTGCAACAGGATAATGACCCAAAACACACATCTAAAAACACCCAGGAATGGCTAAGAGGAAAACACTGGACTATTCTGAAGTGGCCTTCTATGAGCCCTGACCGGAATCCTATTGAGCATCTTTGGAAGGAGCTGAAACATGCCGTCTGGAAAAGGCACGCTTTAAACCTGAGACAACTGGAGCAGTTTGCTCATGAAGAGTGGGCCAAAATACCTGCAGAGAGGTGCAGAAGTCTCACTGACAGATACAGGAATCGTTGGATTGCAGAGATTGCCTCAAAAGGTTGTGCAACAAAATATTAAGGGTACCATCATTTCTGTCCAGGCCTGTTTCAGGAGTTTTTTTTTTTTTTTTTATATTTCTATGTATGTGTGTGTGTATGTGTATATATATATATATATATATATATATATATATATATATATATATATATATATATATATACACACATACAAATAGACAAAAACAATGTGCATTAAACAAAATCTGTAGGACATGTGCAAAGTGTACAGCAGTATCAGTAGTATGTGGTTGTAAATGGTTATAGATATATAAAGTGTACAGTGCAGGTAGTAGAAGCAGCTTAATGTTCAGGTAACAGCGAAGTTGCTTAGTACAGATGTTCAGTATAGATAAATAAATACACAGCTGAGATGTTCAAGTGTACAGGTTTAGTTAAAGTGCACTGCAAACAGTCTATCTCTACATCTCTGAAACACAACACCTACCGTCAAACCTATGAAGTCCTCACAATCTGGTGATTATTTTAATTTGGATTTTTTTCAATGTAAATTAGCTTCTTTGAGTGAAACGTGTGTATAAGAAGTTTGGGAAGAAGCGACACCACTGTGAAGCTACCCTGTATTATATCGGTGCAGTGAGCTCTAGCTGTATAAACGTTATCAAGCTCCTTTATTGATTTTGACCTCACTTGTTAGAAAGACAGATAAAGCAGTTGAACTGAGGAGACCTGAGCCTCATCACGCGGCACTGACAGGGACTGTGACTTAGAAATGACTTACAAAAGGTTGTCATTACAGTGATTGCTGATCAGGCTTAAGCCTAGCCGGATTTGTATGATTATCTGCAGCCAGGAAGAGAATCATCCTCTGCCCCTAACCTCCATTCATTAAATCCACAGTGCTGGACCCCACACCACACACACACACACACACACATTTCTCACCATGGCTGGTTATTATTATTATTAGTCATTGTGCAATGCAAATAATCCAGATTGATTCAATTGAGAATTCTTTTCCTATTAAAAACGAAAGGGGTGGAAAAGTGCATGGCCATCTCCCGTACTGTTCAAATAATACACAGTTTACACACAGAGATCCCTGAAACTTAATGCAAGTCTTACCTGCCCCTCTCTGTTTATCTTTTTCCTTAACACTCTTACCTCGTTTAGAGTTCTGTTTGGGTTTGTCCAAAACTCATCAAACTGCACTTATGAACATATCACACTCCTGTATGTGTCCACAGATACTGATCTGCACTCCTCTGTCTAATTCACACTTTTACCCCTGCTCCCCTATGTGTCTAATCCACAGTCATACTGACCCCCATTCCTCTACGTGTCTAATCCACAGACATGCTGACTTCGACTCCTCTATGTGTCTGATCCAGATATACTGATCCACACTCCCCAATGTCTATAATCTACAGATATGCTGACCCTTACTCCCCTATGTGTCTAATCCACAGATGGACTGACCCTTACTCCCCTATGTGTCTAATCCACAGATGGACTGACCCTTACTCCCCTATGTGTCTAATCCACAGATGTACTGAGCCTTACTCCCCTATGTGTCTAATCCACAGATGTACTGAGCCTTACTCCCCTATGTGTCTAATCCACACATATACTGACCCTTACTCCCCTATGTGTCTAATCCACAGTCATACTGACCCTCACTCCTCTACATGTCTAATCCACAGACATGCTGACCCACAAGCCTCTATCTGTTTGATCCGCACTCCCCAATGTCTGTAATCTACAGATATACTGAACACTGAATTCCTCTATGTGTCATGCTCGTATATGGTTAGTAAAGCTGATAAAATAGACATGAACATTTTAATGAAATTTAAATAACGATTTGAAAAGACTGTGAACTATGTAGAACTGAATTGTTTTTGTATTCAGGATTTTTGTGTTTATGGCCTGAAATCATGGCATCGATAACACACTGGAGCCATACTTGGCATTACCTCTCCGCTAAAACTATGACATGATAAAAGCGTAATGCATCAGCTAGGTCAATGCCTAGCGTCTACTGTTAGGGTTCAGAGGTCCTCCCCAGACAGCACCTAACTGCAATAACTTTAGCTAGGCTTATGGTGCTATTGGCACCATAGTCTCCCTGACTTAAAAACCACACAAGGTAAGTGCTTTGTGTCTCGGTTGCTTATATTGGTGTCTCGGTTGCTTACATGCTTCCCTGTTATCTTATGCTAGCTACACCCTACATAAATGGGAAAATTAGATTCTGGCTCTGTTTGCACAAGCAAGGCTGTACACGTGTGATAAAGCTGCTAGATGGAGGATCATTTTTTGTCTTAGTGGTATTTGACCCCTGAGAAAGGCTGCACCTGGTTTCAACAAACACCCCACCTTGTGCTGTAAGAATCTCAGAACTAATATTTATTGCTGCTTTACACAGATGTTAATGTAATGGCTGATTGGTGCACAGTTGGACATTGCATTACTCATCCTCTAGCCTTTGATCAGTGAAGAGTCTGACCACTGGGTCACTCACTGCTGGATATTTTTGAATGCTTTAACCACATTGGACTGTTGCACTGATGTATCTGATACAATCATATCGGCAGCACACACACACCCCTACCCTACCATAACCATATCAGTGGCACTGCTGTGCTGTGCTGAGGATGATCCACCACTACTCACACCTCTTCAAGGGCAGTCTGACCTATGACGAATAGAATACAGCACAACTGCCATCAGTCAATGGAGGTACGACAGGTAGAGATGCCTTACATGTTTCGTCATTGACTTTTCATCTAAACTGTCTACTTTTATTCAGATGTAGACTTAGGAGTCCTATGACAGTGTTACCCCACCTTTTTTCAGCTGCTCTCTTTTTGCTCAATGTCCTCTCCACAATGTTTCCATCTCCACAGTGTTTTCTTCCTCTGCCGGCACAGGGATGAGAAATAAAAGTTGGAAGTGGGGATTCTCCAGTTTATTATCACCCCAAAAATAACCTCAGCTAATTGTCAGCATCTGTATCGCTTAACAAGTAAATTCAGTTTCTTCTATAATGGCCTGGGTTGATGTCTCCTCGGCCTCGCGCATTAGCTTTGAAGAAGATGAGCAAGATAAATTGAACTACTGTATGATGATCCGCTGTCACGTCGCAGGAGTTCCTAGTATTCCTTCATACTGCAGGAAAAGGGAGTCAGCTGACCAGCAATGAACCTCTTGTGTGCTTCTGGATGATTCGCAATGGAACCAGTCTCTCTGGCATTCTCATAGGCGTGTTTTGTTCTCTGTCCTTGAATGTTTTCCCAGAAAACGGGCTCATGTGAGTCTCAATGATGTTTCTGTGAATTGATTCAGTGCTGTGTGACCCTTGCTGAGATCGTCAGTGGCCAGTTTCATGTTGCCCACAGTTTATAGAGCTATGTGAAGTATATAGGATAACTTTTTGTGCAGTTGAATGGCTAATCCACTTTAAAGGGTTTGGCAGAAACCACAGTTGTTAGATTTCCCTCAGGACAATTGAGCAACACTTCGATGCTTTATGCTCCCTCCAATAACATCAGTATAAATGAAAGACTTTGTGTTTACCTCTTGGAAGTGCAATATGAGGTTTGGACCAAGTGTCTTGAATGCGTTAAATCTGGTGAACCCTGGAAATAAAGTTGAATGATGACACCGTGAAAAATTAATTCTATACATTTCAGATTACAAGATTTACCACTCAGTTCTGATTTCATGCACAGATCTTTCTGGCTTGATGGGTCATATTCAGGTTTGAAAGTGACCCTTGTATGCCTTCACCATGAACACACCACTACTGTGAAACAATCCACAGATTTAACAAGCCTTCAGATCCGATCCAGGACAACAAATCCAATGTCTGATCTGTAAAGGTTGGAGTTTTGCTTTCACACACTGGATCTGTGTCACGTTAAGACAAAGCGTTGGACTTGTGCCACTTTAACAGTGTAATGTGAAGCAACTGCTGTATAACAGACTCCACTGATCTGGAAGAATGTCAGAGTGTGGGAATCTGTGCTCATTTAGTCAAAAGAGCCAAGTCTAGCTCATGATCAGCGTTACAGTTCATCCTAAAGTTGTTTTAGTAAGATTTAAAGTCAGGGCTCTGGGCAAACCACTGGTCATACCATGTCTTTATCGAGCTCGTTTTATGCAGTGGGTGCACAGTCATGCAGGAGGAGGAAAGCTTCTCACGATTCGAGTAAGATGTTTCTGAGAGATTTTTTTTCCCAGGACTGGTCAAGTACTGCTAATAAGAGAGGCAGAGAGCAGAGAGGACGAGTAACAGAGAGAAGAGAGGGTGCAGGTCCTAATGGAAGAGCTGGTGAAATGCGGCCACATCAATTGATGCATTGACACAACTGTAACTCTATGTTAGCCAGCGCTTCTAAAATGTGTGTATAGTTTCTATTAGGAGAGACGGATAAACCTCTAACAGTTGGACATGGACATGAGGAACTATGGTTTGGACAAAGAATTCTTTTACCATATAGAGTAATCATAAATCGGTCAATGTACTTGCCGTTTCTATTGTTTTGTCATTCTGGTTGCTGCCGAGACACTGTCCGGTTCTCCGGACCACCCACATCCCCAGTGTGACTGACAGTATTTAACTCTAGCATGTTAGCATGGCGGCGTTAGCTAGCACATGCTCCAAGGGTTAGCACGGGTTTCAGTTCACCAACCGTGTCTCAAAACTCACTACCTTGATAACCCAGATGCACACAGACCACAGAATATGAATGTGAAAACTCCAATGGTGTGAAGAAACGTCCATCCCGACTAGTAGCAATGATGAATTAGCTCAGCTTAGCAAAGCCCAGCTGAGACTCAGTTTTTACTTACTGGAGGAGAAATTTAGCCAACACTGTATCCCTAAAAAGTCTTAAAGCTCTTCTGAAGTCTAAGCTGCTTCCATCTTTCAAAAGCAGCGTCAGTATGCATATTCAATATTCATATTCATCTTTTACCCCGCTCTGGTCATGGGTTTTTTAGGTTGAGCAGGATTGAACATTATCTGCTGGTCCAGTTCATTTTCCTAGCTTCCATGGCCGTAGCATACCGTATGTGCCTGCCAATTTGTGTCATACCTGGAAACCTGGGGTGAATATGAGCGGGGTCACAGAACAAAACACAAACAGACTTTCCATTCTGATTAGAGAGAACATTCCGGCTGTAGCGCTGTTGTCAGAGAAACCAGTAGTTAAATATGTTTGTGTGTGTGTTTTTATCATGTTCAACATATTTTCTTAAAGTCTGATTATAAAAATGGCCATTTTATGACTTTGTAAAGTACATCTATTACATAATGCCCTTTAAGCACCTGGATAAATAAACAGATCGTACTTAATGACCATTTTGACTGGAGATTAAATGAATGACAAGAACATGTTGGTCTGCTGGTTTGATGAGGTTGGCTACCCTCTTACTAACTGTTTGCCACTTGTTTTATCTCCATATAAAAATATGAATGTGTACAGCATTCAATTTAAACTAATTAAAAGACAAATATTACGAACAACTAAGCAAACAAAGTCTGGATCTGATTAGAAATGATTCAGTTAAAAAGGTTCTTCTGATAAAAACAATTATAAATGAAATGAATTTCCAAAGGATAAGGAAAGTAAGACATGAAAGAAGAAGTTGGAGGGTTAGTTTTTACAAGTGATAAAAAGTGTGTATTTTGTTTTGCCATCTATCACCCCCCCACTTTGGGACAAACAATTTCCAATTGGGGATTCCCAATTTCCAATGAAAATTAGGGAGGCAAAGCCTAGACTATACACCAGCAGACTAGACTGGAACATGAAGCTCAATGTCTGAAAACACACCCATAGCATTAATAAACAACTAGGATGCATTCTCGAGTGTAGGTTACCTTACATCAGGGCAGTGGCTTAAAGGCCAGCACTTAGATCATGGGTGTCCAATCTTGGTGTGGCTGCAAGTTTGAATTCCACAGAGCAGGAGCACAAGCGCTTACTTCTTTAAACACGGAGAGAAACTAATTTACTGGTAGAATCAGGTGTGTTTGGAAACAAAACCCGCAGGTGGATTGACTGATAGAACAGGACAGGCCTGGCTTAAATAGTAGCATTACTCGCATTACTTAAGAAGGTCCCAAATATTGTATGGCTTTTAGAAATCTCCACTGAGCCTTGCATAATCCCACTAAGACACGATCTAATGAGTTCTTCCGGTAACATTATATTTGCTCTGTTTTGTAATATCCACATTATGGATTGTGACACGTTCCTAATAAGACAGCTTGAAGAAACTCTAGACCTGTGTCCTGTTGGAGGTACTGGAGGAGGAGGCACTCAATACCAGTATGGCTTGTGGTACCCAAACTGACCTATGAACTCTATTCCCGGGCTGAAGCTGAGCATTACCTCGCTGAAATGCGTCTTGTGAAGCAATCATATAGAGCACTATTATTATGGACACTGAATAAGCAGGCACTTGTACAGATTGAGGGCAAAGGGACAGGAGCTCAAGCCTCCTTGTGGGTCTGTATCTGCATGTGTCTGGTAAAGTATATACGGTATATCAAGTAAGGGCTTCTAGAACTGTACATCTAAGCCAAGAACCATTTAGGAAGCTTTATTTTTAGTAACAGAGGTAATTAATTGATCCAATTACGTATGAACTGCACTGCAGATGCAGTACAGATGAGGTACTGTAGTACAACTGAGATCAAGAATGGAATCATCCATTGAGGTAAATGAATGAATGAATGAATGAAGGAACGAACGAACGAACAAACGAACGGACGGACAGACGGACGAATAAATGGATTGGATTGATGGATGGATGAATAGATGAATGAATGAATGAATGAATGAAAGGTTTGCTGATTCAATATGTTACACTACCATTGAGCATTGAATCATAATTTGCTGCAGATATGTGCAGATATTTTCTTAGTTTTACTGTTTGACGTTTTTAATCTAATTCTTTAACATTTACCACTGAGGTCACATGATACAAAGCAGAATTAGGTTTGTTACAGGTTGCATATGGCTTTTTAAAAACATTACTTTAAATGACATCATTTTTGGTTATTAAAATGAAAGTACTATATAACTTTAACTTAGTTAAAAAAAAGTAAAATCACTCCTGACTTGTAAATGATACACGTTGATATATATTTTATCAATATTGTATATGGAGTTGTTATGTTATGGAGCATATTGGTGAAGGACATTTAACAGCTGGAACTGTGCTTTTTATGACGAACCTGTTTCTGGAAGTAACCCCACATTGAACATGAACTGAACTCCTTGTATACTATGTTCTCATTTCTAACATCCTGTATGTTTCATGGCAGTAGTCCAGTAGATCTGTTTTTATAACATTGTAGAAATTGAAACTAATAAAATAAAACTCAATAAAACAATGAAATCTGAATTATTATTTAATCCATTATTATAAACTGTTCATGAACTGAATTGAGCTTGTTTCTTCTGCATTCTTCCTAAACAACAATTAGACTAGATGGAAAGACAAAGGAGACCTTAATTTCCTGCTGCTCAAATACATATCCTAAGGGAAAAGACCCCAGTAATCTTCCCTGTGGTAAAACAACAGACTATAGATGTATCTTAAAGCTAAGATGCAGTCAAAGTAGGAGAGACCTTCCTAGAACTGCTGTACAAAGGCTTCTCTTCAGTGCTAGCTCTCACACATTTGAGCACTGAGCATGAAGTGATTGAAGGTCTGGAAGTATACAGTTAATTGATTCCTTAGATATGGATGCATTTCTCTGCTGAATTTTACGTGTCTTACAAAACAGAACAGCCTTCAGTGCCAGAATGGATGAAAAACACAGCCTTCCTTGCCTTGGCTTTAATTCACGGCTTATATAGCAGCTGCACACTGATTATAGAAAATTACTAGGGGTTATAAACTAAACACGGGCGAGTGGCATGATAAGGGGGTGGAGCTAGAGAGAAACAATGTAGGCAGTTGTAATCTGGAGCAGTATGTAAGTAGTAGAAAGAAACAAAACCTAAGCAAGAAAAACATGACAGGGCATATTCTTCCTCAATATTTTCCTGAGAATTTGACTGCGTAATCTCAGATCCCATTTGTAATTTCAGGTGTGCCACATAGAATGACTGACTAGTTCTAGAAGATTCTTTGAGCGAAATTTGGCAATACGATATACAGACATTCCGTTGTCCCAAAGTAAAATATTTAAAGGAAAGTATTTAACAGCATTTAACTATTAAAAACAACTATTACGTTTTCTGAGCTTAGACATTTACATTTATTTTTTTGATTATGCTGTGATCTATTTAAACTTAATATATTAATTGAGCGTTTAATTAATTTGTGTCTTTTTTTTCTAAATCTATTTCATTTCTTTTAAAATGAAGATTACGATTCATTAAGTTATTTTTACATTTTAATAAACAACTTTAAAAATACTGTCCTATGTCTTTATGACAAAAACACAGAATTTCATTCCATAGGTTGCACCTTATTTTGGCTACACCACAGCATTTCAGGGCAATGAGTCCCTGCATCCCTAGATCCCGCAATGTTTTGAAGTAAATATGTCCCAAAAAAAAGTCACTGCCAAAAACACCAAACACAAATGTTCTTCAGTAAAGTAAACATTTTAATGAAAACTATTATGATTTTGTGCTCATACAGCTGTTTAAAGCTGTGTTTGCTAGTCATGTACGGGCTGGCATTTTTATTAAGCTAAGCTACAGAAATACTTTCAGTATAAAGATTCAGTAGTGCTATGATGATTTTGGTAGTGGGGAAATGAGATGTTAAATTGTAAGTAGGTTTAATAAAATACATAAATAAGATAAAAGGTCACCCAAAGCAGAAAGATTTTAATCTACAGTTAAAATGTGTTAAAATGTGTTTTCAGCTTTGCTCTATATATGTAATCACTAATTACTGTTTCTGATTCCTGTACTGTTTGTTCAGGATGGATTCATTGAATCCTACATCTGCTGGTTATACCACTGTACTTAAATGTAAGTGAGCAATGCCTAAGGTTTACTCTACATCACCATAATCCTGAGCTGAGAGATTCTGATCTGCATATAAATCAGTAAATATTGTTGTTAAATGTTACATAACCACTAATTCTGGCCTACAAACATCACCTTCATAAGCAGAATGGCAGCAGAGGAATAAGCCCTCACATTTGGAGAAGGATAGCAGTTTCCAAATTGCCAGTATGTACAGACAAGCTGTGAGGTATAAGCAAATTTGTATTCAGTGTATGATGTGCTCAACCAGTCAAAATACCGTTCCTCAATTTCACAGTGAAACTGAACCGATGTCATTATGACATTATGAATCTACTGTCAGGGACGCACCTAGAATAGTGCGTCAACACACCTATCAGCATGTGGCTGTGGTAGTAAAATATTCATGGTTCAGAACAGTTCTGTGTTTATGTTTTTCTAAAAACGTCATATTCCAGGGCTCTGTTACAAACTGATTTTCAGGAGGTCTTTAAAAGTGATAACACCAAGATCACGATAAAAAAGCCAGAAATAATCATTTAAAAACGTCACAGGTATCAGGACAGATGTACTTTTATGTCTTTGGATATTAATGTCACAAAATGCAAACTTTACATTGTAGTGATGGTGATATGATGACAATAGTAGATAATTAACTTTTTAATTATATTCTTATAATATGCAACATTTTCTTTATATAAAACATATATGAACGTAACATATATGGCCAGAGCAGACTACATCTCCTGAGGAGACGCAGGTCCTTTGGAGTGCAGGGGGCACTCCTGAGGACCTTCTACGATGCTGTGGTGGCATCAGAAATCTTTAATGGAGTGGTCTGCTGAGGCAGCAGCATCTCCACTGCTGACAGGAAGAGCCTGAACAGAATCATCAAGAAGTCCAGCTCTGTCCTGGGGTGTCATCTTGACCCAGTGGAGGTGGTGGGGGACAGGAGAATGAGGACTAGGTTCAAACTCATGTTGAAGAACCTGTCCCACCCCATGTACCACTCTCTGGAAGCATTGGGCAGCTCCTTCAGTGCCCGGCTGCTGCACCCGCGGTGTGTGAAGGAGAGATACCGCAGATCCTTCCTTCCGGCCGCTGTCAGACTGTATAACATCCGCTGTCCTCCGTAGTCTATTTCTACAGTAGTCTACTTCTTCAATAGTCCATTTCGACTATGTGCAATAAAAACTCAGTAGTCTATTTCTGTTTCTACTATGTACAATAAAACTCAGGAATCTATTTCTATTTCTACTATTTATATTTTCTGTATTTTTTGTATATATAGATCTTATTTATTATTTGTATGTTTCCTGACACTTCTGTTCTTTCCTCGGTGCTGCTGTGGCATTGTAAATTTCCCCACTGTGGGATCAATAAAGGATTATCTTATCTTAACATACAGTATATCAATTGCATTAAAAGATCATTTATTGCAGTGCATTTTAGGAATAGGCAACTTTTTTTAAGCACCAGCACAGTTATACTCCACCAGTATTAGGCCATTTCCACTTAAGTGGTTTATTTTCTTGTTCCCTTTTAATGCAGGGAGTGGCACGTGCAGACATGGCTTTGCATGCCACTACCATGGAACTCATTTTGAAAAAAAGCAGATGCCCCAATATTCAATCTGTATAATAGAACAAAGGCTAAACATCAAATAAGCTATAATAAGTGTCATTCACCTTGACTACAACAACGAAATTTCCATTCCCAGGTTAACCATCTAATCAAATCCATCTTCCGTGAGAAATGAAATCTGTGAGAAGTCATCACAAACCAGTTCATTTTTCACTTCTCTCAACCTGACCTTATTATTCACTGTCACACACACACACACACACACACACACACACACACACACACACACACACACACACACACACTTCTTAACTGATCAGCTGATAATCATAAACATAACATTTTTCATCCAATCTTATGTTTATTCTTGGCAAATTTCAATCTCAAATACATTTCAGTATCAAATACAATGACTACATAATCCTGTTTAGAAGCACAAACACGTGTGTGCTATTTTGGAACCATTTATAAACATCAAAGCTACTCAGTGGTACTGTGTGTTTCATTGCATTTCATTTATGGCCATGTATATTGGAATTTCACAGTCTGCTTCTGAATTGATATCTTTTCAAGGTTTACACCACTGGGTCAAATCCAACTGAAAAAGCATGACCAAACTGCTGTTTATGAGCAAACGCTCAGACGCCAAACTTACCTTTTCTGGATCAGGCAGATACCAACAATCCTCTGTGTATCGTCATCTGCCAGTCATATCTGTTTTCATGTACATAGACTTTGAATACAGATGTATATTAGAACATGCATACTATAAACACTCCTGGGCCTTCTTTAATCTGCAGTGATCACTCATGGTACTACTGGGAGAACCACTGTAGGCTTAGATTAACTCCGCTGAACACATCCGAAACTGAAGAGGGAACTTCAGGACAGAAAGGGATAAAGGTAAAAGCTATGAAGCTAAACCCAAAATCCCAGCATGTGAGGTCACCACTGGGCCAACATCTGTGGATAAAAGGCAGAAGTGCCCAAGTGCGGTGAAGTTACACACAGTGTCAGGAAGGTGCAAATGGATGTTCTGGATGTCAAATGTAAACCAGATTAGTGCTCACAACATAAGTCTGGTGTTTGCACCACTGTACCTCCAAATGTCCGCATGTTCAGGTCATGCAAGGAAAAGAAACAGGGTCTCAAAGCTCTGTTAAGAAACAGGGTTGCACTTTTGGTTCAAAGTGACCTTTCATCCTGGACAGATTAGTTGAAGAACCTTGTGCCCTAGCTCTTGCCCCACTGTACATCAAACTACCCGTGTATACTTGTCTCACTCTGGAGAGACACTTGAACTTGGACATCATGTAGGGCTTCAGTGCCAGATCCCCAAGCTTCTCTTCCAGAGTTTGCTCCCCAAGCTACTCCCTAGTGCTTGCTCCCTGAGCTCCTCCCAGGTTTGGTCCACTAACTGCATCTCTTGTACCATCTCAAGGAGCTGTTTCTCTATTGTCAGGTCCTGCCATAATCACTCCTTTAAAGATCTCCCAGTTACCTGTTCCCATGCTGAGTTAATGGATAGTTCAGCAACCAGTGGCCCACTCAGATGGCCTTAGTGACCTCCTGAGATGTCTTTCCTGTGCCCTGCTCAGACTGTCTCCCAGTCTCCCGTTCAGCTCCTAGCCTGCCTCCACCACACTTGATCTAGTGTCTGCTACTGACCAAGTCCTTATCCTGGGCCCCTGGGCTACTGCCCCTCTGCCTGTAGTGCTGACCAGTCTTGGCTGTTCTGTCAGGTGACCAAATATGATATCAGTGTGTTAGTGTGTGGTGCACATTTACTAATCCCTTTACATAGTTTAATTCCATTTTTCATCCATAAATTTGCATTAGTCATTTTCTTGACTATAACCAGTGGTGAGGTTATGAATAAAGGACACTCTTAACTGGATATGTTGTGTTAGGGGACTGTTCTCTCACCAGCACCAGCACCAAAGGGTTTAAAAATCCCATCCACCCAGCAGTACAACCAACTCAACACACTCTACCATGCCATTACAAAACCAGCTGCTTTGAATCAATACTGAATCCCAATGCTGAACAGCTGTCAGAATAAACTCATCATCAGTCTTTGTCACTTGTCTGACTAATTGAAATGTTGGAGAATGGACCCTCACGTAAATAACACCTGTTCAACTGAGGTCCCCTAAGATGGTCCCTTTTTTCATCTTTCATTTGAGTAGAAGAATGACAAATTGTGCAGCACCAGAGGGGCTACAGCGAGTAATTGTATATCTACAGAATGCACTTATAAACAGTAAGCAGTGTTTCTCATACTTACCAATAAGTGTAGAACCATGGTAGGTGCAACTAATCAACTGACAACCGGGTGCATGTTTTTTAATATTTTAAAGACAGTTCCACGTCTTTCCAAACTGGCATATATCATATACAAATAATAGTACACAAGCAATTTCCTCAGGTGATGCAATATGTGCACTGGATTGCACAAGGTGTATGAAATTTTAATCTCCTATTACAATTAGATGCAGCAGAAACATTGCGGGAGCAGGGCAAATGTACCGGACTCTGTCATCTCATATCATCCTTCTTCAAATACCATGGCAACAGAATAACAAAAGATGATGTTAGAGAGAATGAATCCAGACAAGAGGCTAAAAGAAGTAGTCAATAGTCAGTACAATGGCCCAGTATGCAACAGCACCTCTGGTACATCATCATTTCATTCTGCATGCTTTCGTAAGCAGTTATGTAGCAATTTCCATCCAATTATTCCGTAGCCATCTCATTTTTTCTGTCAATCTCACTGGATCTCCCACTGAGACCAGTTAGTCGATTAGTCTCCTAATAATTTTTAAAAGATGAGATAAAAAAAGCTTCCAGACAACCACTCTAAGTAATTAATTTCTAATCTGGAGACATGATTTTGCAATAGTAATCTTGACAGGACCAGTGAGGTTTAATGCCTCCAAGCTTTCATAAGCTGTTATGGATGCAGCACTAATCTGGGAAAGATGTTTATGGTTAGTTCAGGGAACAGATCCCTTCACATAATGGTTATGAATGTAAAAAGACAAGATTACCAGGTGGGAGGGTGTCAACTGTGTGATATGGAGGCATAATCTATGCCACAACTCCACGAGGAATTGACCAGGATTTGATGATACATATTTGACCATGACAACTCGTAACAGTAATTTGTCATATACATGGACATTGATGTTTATCTATCTATCTATCTATCTATCTATCTATCTATCTATCTATCTATCTATCTATCTATCTATCTATCTATCTATCTATCTATCTATCTATCTATCCAGTTATGCAGTATGCATAATCAGAAATAATATTGGTTGATTTTAGATAAAGCTGTGTGTTCAGTTAATCTGAACTTGCATAGTTGTGCAGTTGCCCCTGATAGTGGACCAATTAAACAGTGGACAACTGGACAAAGACAAAGATGAATAATTCCAGTGTTAGGAGAACCGAGCGGTGAATTAGTCAGAGGTGTCAGTGTTACATACCCCTTGTATCATGTATCTGTGTCAGAGTGGGCAGGCAGACATATCAACTACTGGTTTGAAATATCAGTCAAATCTTCTCATTTGTCTAATGCAGATGTTGATCACAAAGAATGTGTTCTAACTACATCTTGCCTGAAAAAAGACTTTGCAAAGTCACAAAATTCACTGTCACAAAGCAGTGCAGCAAACTAAATAGGAGCAAGGGCAGGCTCTGTTAAACCAGTGTAAGACCAAGGTCTGATGTCTTCCACACAGAGAAAGGAGGGAAGCCAGGTGACAGCCACAACAGACACAACAGATGGAGCAGCTTCTGAAAGGAGCTTATTGTCACTGTGAGATCATAAAGCTCAACAGTACCTAAAAATGTTATGTGTTATGGGAAATAGTGGGTAGTTTACCCTCACAGCTTACGACTACTGGTCACAGGTGAAATGAAATTCCTGTATGTGAGATCCTGAGCAGCTGCATCATTGCCTGGTTTGGGAATTGCTCTCCGATCGCAAGACCCTACAGTGTATAGTGAAGACAGCTGAAAAGATCATCAGAGTCTTTCTCCCCTCCATCATGGACGTCTACACCACACGCTGGATCCGCAAAGCCACCATCATTGTGGACGACCCCACCCATCCCTCACACTGACATTTGTCACTGCTGCCTTCTGGCAGAAGATACCGGAGCATCCGTGCCCTCTCTGCCAGACTCTGCAACAGCTTTGCTCCTCACAAGGACTGATCTGAGGACTGAACTGAAACCCACATTCACACACATACTCTACACTCTACAAGTGCATTGAAAGATAATTCAAAGGGAACTTAGTCAAAACTTCATGGACATGTTTTCTGAAGACATGTGTGAATTATCTATTACTGTCATCATGTCTTTATCAGTATAAAGTTCATTTTGGTGTGATCTGTATCTGTGATCTGAAAAACTCCTGCCAAATCTGATCCATCATTAATGATTATTTCAGAATTTACAGGGTGACTAGCAGGAGCACACGCTCACCATGTTCTAGCGTGTTTGGTTTTTCCTGACTCAGTAACGCTACTTCTAACATAGTGCAGCTTTAAGACTTTAAATCGATTTGAACACGCATGACTGTTACTGAGTATTCTGTCATTTATTGCTGTCCAAAGAAAAACAAGTATCTTCAAAACGCCAACTTTACAGGAGAGAGCAAAAACCCTGTTTAGGTTTAAGATAAGTTAATGGAACCAGACTTTTTTTCCAAGCTGTTTTGAGCCATTTCTGTTCATCATTAAAATACAATGTAAATAGCAGCTGCTGTGTTCCAGTGATGCCTAAAAGTAAAAATCGACAGAAATAGAGATATATGTTTTTCTTGGTGCAGGAACAAGGATATTCTTGAACTGACCAGGAATATGCACTGTTATTTAAAAGATTTCACGGGATGTTTGAAACATGTAGCAGCAATTTTCTGCCAGTGAGGCTTTTTGGCTACATTTACACAGCAGGTAATGATCCTTTTCCTCTGTTTAACACAGATGTGTAATTTGCATTTCAGCATGAACACCCAATTCCGATTTGGGACACTGTAATACGTGGTATAAAAAGTCTGAACCACCGGAACATAATTTATTCAATTTTTCTGGCAATCAAATTTGACATTCGACATAATTTTGACACTGCGGACACCAGAAATGTTCAGGGTTATGCTTCTGCACAAAAATTCAGGAAACATTTATCACAACTGTTCTGTGTTCCAGGAGAGTTTAAAAAATGTCAGAATGTAGCCATAGGGGAACATCTATGGCTGCAGTGCCATAGACTAAATAAACTAAGCTAAATGCCAAAATACATGGACATGAATCAAATAGTGCCCATGGCTAAATAACGTGTTTTATAGTGAACTTGAAAGCGTACTGCAGTAATGAACCAAGCTGTCATCCAATGGAACCTCAAAATCGCTCCTGTGATGGCTGGTGAAGATGAAACTGACACCTCTGGGAGTGGACCTGCATCCACCAAGAGCCATTAGACTACGGTTTACCTCTAGGTGAGGTCTTTGTTCTTTTGCGCATGCAGAGCAGTTGTGACTGTGGGAGTTTGGGAGTGTGATCTGTTCAGACTAATGCTGGATATATGCATTTATGGCACACTTAAAATATATTGTTAACTGGCTAACAAAAATACCTGGGAAAAAATCGGAGAAAAATAGATATGGGACACGTTTACTTGTTAAGTGAATGTTGGCTCTTGGTTGTGATACACCCTTCCAACTTTATATAAAATACCCAAATGTATCCATTACACAAATAGAAGTAGAAATCTGCTGCTTACTTTCAAATCAAGCAAGTTTTTGTCAAATATGTGACATCACTAGGCCATGTGCTTTTGTTCTTCTTTTCTGGCTCCATCCTGCCTGGCTTCACCCACTCCCCTTCTCTTTCACACCTGCGTTTGATCAAAGACTCATTAAGAATCTCATATGTATCCATTTGCACTCTACATGGTCACCCAAAATCTGAGCCGTTTCCTTGGTGTTTATGTTTCCTGGTTTTGCTGGTATGGTTCTGCCTGTGAGGTAGCCTGCCTGTGTTTTGACCCCTGCCTGTTGTATGGATTTTGAGTATCAGACTGCTCTTAGCAAAGTCACGCAGCACATGCAACCTGCTTAAGCTCTTACGTCACAGAAGACTTTGACTACCAAAGCTGCCGCAAGTGGCGTCATATCCCCCGAGCACCATCAAGCTGGGTCTCCACACTTCCTGCATACCCTGGGGAGACATTATAGGCTAGTGTCTCTGCTGTTTGGCAGACTATAAGGACTCGTTCCAGCCTATGAAAGCTAAAGCCACTTGTGGTACTGTTTCTGTGAGGGCCTGCCTTAGATTGGATGACTCACGTGTGGGTTCCGCACAGCAAAGTGATTCACATGTGGTTAAAGTTATTGAACCCCTGTCTCCAGCTGGGAGCTGAGAAAGGAGGAGGCTTCCCAGGCAGTTTTTGGGCAGGGGCTATAAGCCATACCCATATTACCTAGTTCAGGTGTCACTAAGTGGAGTGATGGGGACACAGTGGACCCAGAGTCCCTGACAGCAGAGGAGGTTCCCAGAGAACCTCCCTACCAGAGAGCTCAGTGTTCCAAGTCTCTGCTACAGAGAACCCATTGATGCCTGCCCTTAAGGCTCCACCCATTGCTATAGAGGGTACTGGCCTGTCAACCCTTGCCCATAAGGCTCCAGTGCTGTAGAGGGCACAGGCCTGTCACCGCCTGCCCTTAGGGTTCCCCCAAGTGCTACAGACAGCACTGGCCTGTCAATGTCTGCCTTCATCAAAACTACTATGCCAGAGGTGGCTGACCAAGACACCTCACTTGTGGGGTGACATTTTTAGATCCCGCTCCTGTTCCTGCTCCGAGACGAATCATAAAGACTCCTATAGGTGCCACTTTTCCCCCCGGATAGTTTGCACAGACTCTATGTGTTCAGACTCAGTGTGAGTTCTAAGCTGTGTTTCTTTTGTGTTTATCTTCCTTGGTTTTGATGCCTGCATGCGTCTCCTGGTTTTGTTGTTATGGATCTGCTTTAGATGCAGCCTGCCTGTGTTTTGACCTCTGCCTGTGGTATGGATTGAGAGTATCGGACTGCCCTTAGTTAAGTACTGTTTGTAATAGACACTTTTTTCATTCATTTTCCATTCATTCAAAGTAGAAACCAAACATCATAAACTAATATTAATTGTAGGAGTCCTTGCTGAAACATTAGAAATAAAAAACAAGGATGCAAGAAAATCTGGCAGGACAGTGTAAATGACATCCCTGCCCAGTTCTTTTATTCATATGAATAATTGTGATGCGTACTGGAACCTTATCAGTGTCATCCCTGTCTCACAGTGTTTTGTAGTTTGTAGCTTAGTCCCATTACAGACTAGCATGGAATACATTCGTATGATACCAAAAGGCTTTGGTCAGACTTTACACCAATTAAGCCCTGAAAGTTTGTAGCCTCTAGCTTCTATTGTTCCTCTAGCTAGTTCTTTCTCTTCTGATTTTTTTTTGTGTGATGGTGAATTATGGCATACGGAGGCAACTGAAATCACGACTGTAAAATCACTGTGTGATCTGTAGCATTCATATGCCATATTGCCATTCTGCCTGACACAATGGGGAGTATAGACAGACAGACAAATAGACAGATAGATAGATAGATACTTTATTGATCCCAGAGGGAAATTCAAGAGCAAAGAACACCAATTCTTGCATAATGCTGATATAATCTCCACCAAACAGACAACAGAAATGATCTAACTGAGGCGACCTAAAAGACAAAAACAACTTTGTTTAAACTTTAGGTACTAAATATTTAGACATCACTGAGTAGCGAAGCTCTGACAGCTCTAATAGTGGATTCAAGATCTTAACTGCATTACCGACTTAGTATTCCTGGAGGAGCTTTCTGTTGTTTCCTTTATGTTTTATTCATGATCTATAACAACAATGGTGTGTGGTTACACAACGCTTAAGTTTAGACAGTTTTAGCAGTTATAGCAGACGTACTGTAGTTTTCACCTCACAATTGTTATGGCAGACCCTCTGCAGTAATCCAAAACTACTTTATGGGAGTTGTATGATATGTGCAGTACCAGACTAGAACATTAAGCCTCTTCAGAAATAGATTAGAGTGCTCATCTAAAAAACCTCAGTAGATTATCACCCTCGTTAACTCTACCACGCACTGCATGCTATTCTATTAACATAACCAAAACTCAAGTGTCATGGTCATGGTCAAAACAGAACTATTTAAGGCCAAACAGCAGTTGCATCTTTGCTGACACAGAGGAGGGTGCTGGCTGAGAGAGCAAGAAAAGGAGGAAAAGGTCATGAGAATTTCAATATCTTTCCAAAAAAAAAGGAGGGAGACCAGCAGAGGAGCATCTGAGAGCTTCACCTCCAGGGGATACACCCCAGTCTCCAGTGTGCAATCACTGATTTCAGCTAACAGCACACACTCACATTTCAGTCGGAGTGTTAGGTGCTAACTGGTCATAATGGTCATAACCAGGCCGTTTATGACCATATCATTTCCATGGTGGGACTGTTTGTAGCCCATTGTCCTCCTCTGGTTACAACACTGCTTCTAGCTGATGCACAGGACTGAGCATGATGACCTTAGGCTTACGTAAAGCTGGCCCTGAGCGTCTCATTCCTCTGGGCTATCAGGGTTATTTTTGAAGAGAATTTTTATATGTGCTCAGCTGAGCAGCTGTGTCAGCAACAGGTGAACCTTCAAGTAGCTAAATTAGAAGGGGTGGAAGATAAGATAAGAAAAGATAAGATAAGATGCCTTTATTGTCATTGCACAGTGTACAACGAAATTGAGCAGCAATCCGACAGCACTTTACACTCCAAATAATTAAACATAACATATTAACATAAAGTGCAAAGATAGAGAGAGAGACAGACGGAAAAAATAAAATAAAATAAAAATAAAACAATAATATACAGTACATATATACACATTGCCTAAAAAATATTTAAATATAATAAGTGACTATAAAAACTGTATGTTCTAAACAGACAATAGACAGGTAAGGTGGCAGTTAGTTATTGCACATTCTTTGGATAGCTTATTGAGATAATCATTGCGCATCAAGAGCTAGTGTCTGGGGCATAACGCATTTTATTCCAGTGGAAATGATGTACATTCTTCAAAGTATTCAATAAATTACTTTATTTTCTTCAAGTGTAAAAACAACAGGCGGAAACGTTTTTATACTGTTCATGTAACAATCATTCAATTTAACTTTGTCATTATACCAATACAGGGTTGTACAGTGTAACGAAACACAGTCAGGCTCCTTCTCCAGTGCAGTACAATACAATATATATATATATTAGTGTAGTGCACAGACAAATAGACAAAAACAATGTGTGTAAACAAATTGTACAGTGCAGGTAGTAGAAGCAGCTTAATGTTCAGGTAACAGCTAAATTGCTTAGTACAGATGTTCAGTATAGATAAATAAATACACAGCTGCATGTTCATGTATACAGGTTAAGTTAAAGTGCAGTGCAGGTTAAGTGGAGCCCAGTGTGTGCTGGGGGATCCTGGTTAGAAATCAGTGGCAGTCTTTAGTGGTTTAATCGAGTTCTGGTAGGCCCTGCTGGTGTGCCCAGTTTGACAGCTCTATTGTAAAAGCTGTTCCTGAACCTGGTGGTTCTGACTCGGATGTTCCGGTACCTCTTTCTGGATGTCATAAAACCACACTCTAAAATGTTTTATTTTTTTTATTATCAATGAATTAAATTAATTTGCTTAAAGCCATGTATTCCAGTCATGCACCTGAAGAAAACTACAGTACTCCCGTCTTTACGGCCTGCTCACAGGAGATAAGAAGGTGTAAACAGCCATTGCTTTGGTTGTTGATAATCTTATCAACTGTTTTCCTAAATATTTTCTTATTTAAGATTATTACCAATATTTATTTAAGATTTAAGATTACTTTATTTATTTACTTATATATTTATTTATGATTCATTTGTATATTTATATATTTATTTATTTATTTAGTTAGTGAAATCTAGGCTTTAACAACACACAGTTTTAGAACTCTGAACTGAAATGAAGATGAAATATTGGTGTAGCTACACTGGTCCAACGGAATAATGGCCACGAGTCATACTGATGTCTTCTGAATTTATTTCTCTCTCTTTCTTCATTAGACACCGTGAAAACTACAAAAAATAAAACAAGGCATCCATTTCTCAGTCGTTGCAATGTCTCTAGAGCTTTAGCTCATTGCTAGCTTGGCTTAAACATAGTAGCTAGCACAACAGTTTCATGTAAAACAAAATACACAGGATTGAACTTTGCATCCACAAAAAGAAAAATATGAAAGGCACATTATTACACACATATAAAAAATTATGAAGCCAGTTTGTGACACTGGCCCTGTGGTTGTTTGTACAGCACGGTAAGGTTCTCCATATTGGATTATGAGGTGTGTTTAGGATGAGCATCCTGTTGTACAACCCACTCTCTTCATTGTTGCATTTTTACATTTTTAATCTACTGCTTCTTCTTCATTGGGCGTTCTGTTTAACATCATCAGTTCACATGCATCAGGCTTGTTTAGATGTTCCTTTACAAACCCCTGACACTGGAGTTTGGGATGCGGACAAAAAAAACACTCTCTCCTGATGACTCTTTTATGACGGTTGTTGATTTTGATTTGCCTCTCTAGCAAGTAAAACCTGTCTGTGGAAAAGTTTATTGGCCTTTTAGAACCTCGGCTTGTCTTCCACCATTCCTGTTAACTGCTGCTTCTTAATTGCATCATGATCTGAGGAACGTGAAAAACACAGCCTGTCTTTTTTTTCATTCACTCCCTACTGTCTAACCTCTGCCTCTCTCTCCTTTCTCCAATTACTCCCTCACTCCTTCCTGCTCAATCTCTCCTTCACTCACTGCCTTCTGTCTAATCACTCCCTTACTCTTTTCTGAGCCAATCAATCCCTCACTCTCTTCTCTCCAATCACTTCCTCTGTCCTTTCTGCCCAATCATTCCCTCACTCCTATCTGTCCAATCACTGTCACTCCGTTCTGTACAATCACCCCTCACTCTCTTCTCTCCAATCACTTCCTCTGTCCTTTGTGTCCAATCACTCCCTCACTCCTACGTGTCCAATCACTCCTATCTGTCCAATCACTCCCTCACTCCCTTCTGTCCAATCACCCACTCACTCTCTTCTCTTCAATCACTTGCTCTCTCTCTTCTCTCCAATCATTCTCTCTCTTGTCTCCAATCACTCCCTCACTCTCTTGTCTCCCATCACTCCCTGACTTTCTTGTCTCCAATCACTCCCTCACTCTCTCCTGTCCAATTACTTCCAAACTCACTTCTCTCCAATCGCTCTCTTACTCTCTTGTCTCCAATCAATCCTTTACTCTCTTCTCTCCAATCACTCCCTCACTCTCTTCTGTCCAATTACTTCCTAACTCACTTCTCTCCAATCACTCCTTGACTCTCTTGTCTCCAATCACTCCTTGACTCTTGTCTCCAATCGCTCCCTTCCTCTCTTGTCTCCAATCAGTCCTTTACTCTCTTCTCTCCAAACACTCCCTCACTCTCTTCTGTCCAATCGCTGATCTCGGCAGGGTTGTGGCTTCGTTGTATAATGAAGTGCTGTAATAAGCAGCTGCTCGGCGGGGCTTTCATACTCCAGCGGTCACGGCGAGTACACACCAGACAGGAAGAAGACACCAACACTTACCCTCACCACGACCAAGCCCCCCTCCTTCACACCGACCTCCGAGGAGCAGGACCACCAGAGATCGCCTAAAGCCACGTGCTCGAGTGAACTACGGAGGCGGATTATGGAGAAGTGGCGAGCTCCACTGTGAGAAGCTGCGGGAAAGTTCGGCCCAAGCAGCGGGATGCTCGGACACTCATAGGCAAGTCCCACCACTGAAGCGCTCTGGTTCTGTAGGCACTAGGTTCGGTAGTAACGCGGTGGATATGGCGGGTTGTCGGCGCTGATGTATGTGTGTGTTATTGACTGTATGGTCGGAACTTGTGCAGGATGCTCAGCTAGCTATAGGTTTCTACAGCTGTCAGCTGCATGTTTGAACGGCCACCCGCCACCATACTGCTCAGTGCATTAACCAGGTGGATGTAAGTTAACACACCTTTTCAGTGCAGAGAATCAGACCGCAGACCCCCAGCATGTCAGACTCAGCAACAGGGTCTTAAACCAGCAGAAGTGGGCTCTGTGTAGAGGATGTGTGACTGGCTTTCATTTGGGGAAACTAAGCACGTGACTGAGCCAGGCGCCCCCAAACCATTGCATGCAAGGTGAACACATACCGAGACATTCATGTTGCAGCTACAGAGGTTCTGCTCAGAGTGTCCCGCTGATAATAAGATTTGTGTTGAGTTAGAGAAGAATGCACAATGGAAGCATTTTCACTAGTGGCTTCAGAGGTCTGGTCCTTCTGTACGCCCTTCTGTGCTGTGTTATTTGAAGTTCAGATGAGCAGAGGATTCATTATAGCAGCGGGCGTCCAGTGCTGATTTGGTAACTCATGTGGAGAGTGTGTTATGCTGGCTGGAGACTAATCATATGTTAATAACACATGAGCAACGCAGGTGAAAGGTACTTATCTAAACTCAGTTATCCACTGTACGCAGGAAACATGACGGGGGCTGATTGCTCTTTGCAGATCTGAATGAGTTGTGTGCTTTTAACCTTGAGTACCTGAGATTAGAATCTGAGCAGCGTTAGTTTGAGGCATGAGATTTTAGTTTGTATAGATTGAACACCTTCACTATCTTAACACCACCACAGTCCCGCAAATAGGTCGTATTGGAGATACAGCTGTACACAGAATTTTGGACGGAATTAGTTGATATTCTAACTGAAAATTAATTTCTGCAGAAAACAACCTGCACAGTTCTAATCTATATAATAATAATAATAATAATAATAATAATAATAATAATAATAATAATCATTCCTTTTAATATTCCTGATTTCCATATTGCTATTTTTTAATATTACTACTTAACAACTTAGTAATTCTAAAGTAATTCCAGAAGGTGACATATTGGGGGATATTGGCAAATGATCTCAAAGGTCAAGAGGAAAATAGTGTACCGTATAAATGACCAGGCTTCTCCAGGCTAGGAACAATTAGACCTGTCAGTAACATCCACACACACAGGTGATGGAATTTTACTGATTGTGTGATCTACTGTGCATGTGCACTTGCACACTTTGCAGAGGTTTGTTGATGAAATGTCATTTGTACAAACGTTATGGCACAGTTAACAGGTTAGGTGTTAATCTGCTCTGAGTTAAACTCATAAAAATACACAAAGCATGTGCACTAAATCTGCAGAGGTTTACTCTCTATAGAAGATTTTCTTCACCTAAAAAGTCAGGTCAAAGAACATTATTGATTTGATTATAGGTGTTTGAACTATTGCAGATTCAAATTGATTATGCACATTATTGGTTCTACTGATCAGAATGAATGGACGTGCATACACCCAAGTCAACCTGAAACAATACTTCATGTGGTAACAAGCAAATAACTGAAATGAATAGCTTCAAATAGTGAATAAACCAGTTCAAACACAACGTTGCTTAGAAAAGTGTTTTTGACTTCTTTATGATTAAGGCACAGTAACGTGCAGCCCATTAGAACAAAGGTTATTTACATGTTTCAGTCTTATATAGGTATAGTAACAAAAACAACCTGGTTAAAGAGAAAACATAGGTTAAACTATATGCAGGGAATGTGAATAATAACTATTTTTCCATATTTAAAATTTAGAGGAAAATATAATACAAGACAAATGTAGAATCTGGGCAAAAACCTGCTGAAAACTGCATGATTCTGATATGAGTGAAAACGTGCATGTCTAAAAAATGAAGGTGGGCTTTTTAACCTGTATGGACTGTATGCATGCTTCACTCTGAATGAAAAGCAGAGTGGCTTGTCCATTGTAGCCAGTGAAGATGTTTCTTAATCACTTTGTTACAACACACAGTAGGAGTTTAGGATGAGGTACTGCTATACCAGTCTGCTTATCAAATCCAGGTTATTTTTAGACTTGCAGATGATTTAGACCATAATGAGGTGGTGGATCTTACTGTGGTGTGTACACAATTTCATATTTTCATAACTCTGCCATGACACAGAGTAACAGAGCGCTCCTACTTCTGACCTCAGCCCTCTAGGGAAATTATTAGAGGGCTGAGCATCGCCAGAGAGCACAGTGGGAAGGATTATTTGTGTTAGCTGTCCATGACTCCACAAGTGGCTTTTAGGAAGCAAACAAATCGTCCATTGATAGATACGTGGTCTATATTATTGCCTGTCATGAATGATCATCTATTAAGATGTGGGTTAGGCCAAAGAAACCATTTAAAAACAAATATACTTTGACATTTGTAATATTTGTAATGGTTGTGTGTTTATGAATTTAAGGCTTTGATAAGTGCAGGCACGTCAGTGTGTTGTATAACGATTCACGTATGAATGGCCAATCTAACTACACTCTGTTAATAGAGCTGGGAATCCCTTGGCACCTCTCTGATGTGATGTGACTTTAAATAAGGTCTTAATGCATTACAGCATTTCTCCTGTATTTGTCATTTAACAAGTAAGGGAGTAACGATTTATCCTCTAAAATCAATGACCAAATTAGCTGGCAACCAATTTAGTTGTTGATTAGTTGGTGACATTCCTACCACTTCACTAAAGACCTGTGATTGTAGAGGAGTGCAGACAGCAAAATGCACAAAGCACAGATTAATACCCTGTTTAAACTTACATTTAGAAAGATATTTTATTTGCCTGATTTAGTGTTGTTATATTTTATTGCTGCCACTGGAGTTTTATTTATCTTTTGCATTAGCAGTAAAGTTCACCTTTATCATCTTCATTGTTTAGAAAATGCAAACAAGTTAAAACGAAATTTTAAACCTGAGAGCTAAATAAGAGTTACTGGGTAATCGAGCAAATTGTAATATGAAAAATCTGTTATTAATTTCAGTAATTGATACATTGCTCATATCTTATTTTCTTTTATTCTATTTTATTATTCTTTTTGATTATTTACTATTATTCTTATTATTTTCACATTTCCCATTTTAAGTATGTTTACACCAATGATAAAATAATTATCATTGTTATAATTATCATAAAAATTCCGATCGGAAGGATTTAAAAAAACTGCTAATGAGGCCTGGAGTTTAGGGCATAATGAGATTTTTCAGTGTATGTGTACCCTTACTCTGATTTCTTTTATTTTTGTTTGCAAATAGATGCTAGAGCTGTACCAGAAAAAGAGCAAATGGCGTTTAACACAACACTTGTGTATTCATATTTACAGGAAAGTATAAAAGCCAAAGTTTGGTCCTTCTTTGTTTTTGAAAGTTTATTGTTTGTAAAAAAAATCAGATTATTGACTGTAGATCATGCGTGTAAACACCTTAAACAAATTATTGGCAAAGTGTGATTTTCTGCAGTTATTGCATTATTATGTGAATATTGTGGCAGTGGCAGAGTGTAAGGCAGTGACCCCATGTGCTGACCCAGCTTCTACCCTGTAGCGTTCTCTGCACTCATCTTGAATGTTGGACACGCATACCGAACCCTTGCACTCAGAACTGCATCCAGCTGAAAGGCACCACTAAAGGGGTGTGGATTGGTTGCTTGATGTTGCTGTTAGGGATGCACTGAAACATTTCTGACCAAAGCTGATACCGAACATAATGAAACATGTTTTTCACAGTGTTTTGTTAAATACGCCTCCTTTTCTTGCCTCCACATTGCATAAATTAAATAGGTTAAACAGCAGATAGCAATCCTCAAAAGATGTGGCACTGCTGGCCCACTGTCTGCACAGGCAAAGGTGGCCACATATTTACAGCATGCATTTGATCCACCTGTCCCAAAACAGATCTGGTCCGCTTCTGGCACAGATACATCAGAGCTGTCTACGTATGGCTGAGGTGTGGCCCTAATCTGGCAGCATGTTTGCTGCATTCAAAAAGAGCTCCTCACTCCATGCTGGCTGCGATTTTATCACAGTTTTAAAATTGGGGTTTGTGTTTCTTCTAGGAGGATTTGGCCCCGAGAAAACGAGCGAGAGAGAAAAAGCACGTCCATGAGAGAGAGAGATATAGAATGTGGGATATCAATGTTTGTGTGTAAGAATGTATGTGTTTACGTGTTTATGTGTAGAAGTTTACACTTTGGGGAATAGCTTCAGCAGAACTTAGGTTACTAAGGTTACGACAGGGTCTGACCTTAGGAACAGGGTTATCATTAGCGTTGTAAACCTATAGGTTAAAGGTCAAATAACTGTATAATCAGTTAGGAGAGCTGAGCATCCAGTAAAAGAGCAGAGGAATACGCCCTGTTTGTACATTAAGTGGGTTAGGGTTGGCTGTAAATACTGTGTCCAGATACTGTGTTTGGACAAGAGCTGAGACTTAACTGCGATCGCCTTGAAATAAACAACTCAACCCCTCGGCCATACCCTGCTTCTCCCGTTGGTGCAGCAAAGAAAGAATCAACTTCAGGAGAGAGTACGCATGGGTGTGTGTGTGCATGTGTGTGCTGAGAAACCTCGCTGTAACGCTTGTTAATGCCAGCGGCTCTGTTCTGTTCTTTACTCTGTCTGGAGCTCCGTTTGGCTCGAATGCTTGAAACTGAATAAGAGCTGGGAAATGCCAGTGTGCTCCGGTGTGACTTGCTGTGGAAAAATAAGGCGCCATTGTTCACTATAAATTAGTCAGTCTTTTCACATATTTGGTTGTTTTTTTTGCCATTTTCAGCCGAATAATTTAATTTGTCGAACATTCGACGCATCCCTAGCTACACAGGTGCAGTGGGTAGTGCTGTTGCCTCACAGAAAGGAGGTCTGGGGTCGTTTCTGTGTGGAGTTCTCCCCATGTCTATGTCTATGTGAGTTTCCTCCCACCTGCCACAGATATGCAGTCAGGTGAATTGGAGATGCTGCATTACCCCCCTGGAAGGTATGGGTGTAAGATTGTGCATGTGTCAGGGATGTATATCCTCATACACAGAGATGGAGTGATCAAGGGTTTCAGTTTTATTCACTCCTCATTGGTTTATGCTGATTATTATACAGGTATTGCTATATTTCTAGCATTTTCTATGGTTTTCAAGATTGCCAGGTCCAGGAAACCTCTCCAGGCCAAAGTTTGTTTAAAAGCCATTTACAAGCAGCTGAAACTGATTCCAGGAACCTGGCAACCCTAATGGTGGGTGAGTGTGATGATTGCACAAACAAGTAAACTTTGTTTTTAAACATTAGGATGGAAAGAAAATGTTGATTAATAGACCTCTTAAGTATTATCACATTACTTGGAGAGATGATCATTTAACAAGTTTTTGGCACCTCTAAAAATCAAGCCCTGGTTATACATATGTCTTCAGGTATCTTGATTTTATACTTGTGCTATTTTTCCATCACTGCCTGCCCGACACACGGTATGTAATAGTGTTTCATACTAACCAAATCCAGGTGGAGCTGTTTATATGGTCGGGATCACTGTGACATTTTGAGGAAATAGGTTTGTCTCATCACAGCAGGTCAAAAACAGCAAGACCTTTTCCTCTCATCTTTATCTTCCGCCGGTGGGGAAGGAAAGAAATGCTGTCTCTGAATCTCCTCCTGCTTTTTCATGTTTTGTAAACGTTCCTGCCTGATTCTGGTATTCCACTGTGCAAAGCAGATACTTCTGTACTTCAGAAGAGCTGTCTACATGTAAACGTTAACTTTGTTCCAGATTGAACCAGATCAAACATTTAATACACAGAGTGAAAAAAATAAACATTCATTGTTTATTCAGTAGATATGTGGAGCTAGGAGTGATGAGAGAAATAATGTATCTGCTTAGCTTTAGTATTCAGAAAGAGACCATCCTCCTTAGTCTCATTTCTGGCATTTTACATTTCTGGCATTTTAACTGACGCTCTTATCCAGAGCGACTTACAAGGTTAATCACATTACAGGTAGGCCAATGTAGTGTTAGGAGTCTTGCCCAAGGACTCTTATTGGTGTAGCACGGCATAGTCACCCAGACAGGGACTCGAACCCAAGTTTCCCACGTGTGGTGGTGGTGGTGGCTACTTGGCAGGTAGTAGTGTTATCCGCTGAGCTACACCAACCACAGGATGTGGTTGGTGTAGCTCAGGATGTGGTATATAATAACCTCCAGGATGTGGTATATAATATGTTGCCAAATTTAAAATATATATTTAATAAATTGACAATATGCAGTACTGTGCATCAGTCAGAAACCATCAGATGGATTTTCTGCTGCTCATGATCCAAAGTAATCCCAAACCCATTCAGTGAGTTAAGTCTGGAATGGTCAGTTCATTGTTCTGAGATCATCAGAAGCTTCTTTTTTTTACTTTTTAAAAAATTTGTCAGTAACGCATCCTTTCAGACCCAAAGTGTTCAGATGTCTTCTGAGGATTGAAAGAAACAGCTGTGATCTTTTTTAGAACGAAAGCAAGAGTAGTGCTCAATTTTCTCCCCTACATGAAAGCATTTATTTTAGGTTTATCTGAAAGGGCTGTTTTTGGTGGTCTTCCAGGTCTTGCACAATAGTGAAATCCTATTTCCTCTTTATCTACATCTATCACTTTATTTCCTACACTGTAATATTACATATTAGTATAAGTTTCTCAGGTCAAAGCTTTTTTTTTATCATATCATAAAAAAATCTCAACTCTGCAAAACGGCCAGATAGTACAAACACCTGAGAACTTCACCTAAAGCTAAATGCATCTGCTAATCATATTTAATGGCCTTTCCACTGTATTTACAGGAAGTGTCTGAAATTGTATATAAATACATGGTGGAATCTGAAAACAGGAAATATGTTCTCTGACTAAAGAAGTGTAGAGTTTACAGGTGCAGAGTTTATAGGTGTATAGTATTTTGGTTATAAATGAGCTGAGCTACATGTTCCTGCAGACTGGTGGTGAAGAGTTTTGGAAAGTGACCTTTGCACTAAAAATGCTACTTAGCAGTTGATAAACATCAAGCTTTTGTATTTAATTATTTTCATCTCTTTATCTGGTGAACACAGAAAGAAAGTGGTACGACCCAAAACTGGAAGATATCAACAATTTTCTCAGGAATATTAATCTACCTAAACTAACAGAGGAACAAAACAGACACTAGAAAAACCAATATCATTAAAGGAGCTCAAATCAAATGCCCAACAATAAAGCACCTGGTCCGGACAGTTTCCCAGCAGAATTCTACACACATTTCTACAAACAGCACTCATAACCCTTGATCTAGAAACGGCTTCTGATAAAGTACTGGTAATTCTTATTCACCACATTACACCGATTGTGCTTTGGGAAATAATTTAGACAATAGATAAAGACCCTCTACACCTCACCTATGGACACTGTAACTACAAATGCGGTAGTATCACCTAAAATCAAACTTGCCACACTGCAGAACTCAAAAACACATGGAGTCTTAGAAGCTCCAAATTTCCTTGCAACTCAATTACAATAGATACTAAAATGGATTAGCCCTGTTCAGACAGACAGTACATGGATTAACATTGAACAGAGCCAGTGCAAAGATATCTAGATAGCAGACCCACCATCAAAAGCAGCCACTCACTCAAAAAACATACCTACATCAAAAACCCAACATATCCTAATATTTAGAAAACACTCCACTTTAGTGCATGGCATGATAAAGGCATCAAACATCTTAAACAGATAATCCACAATAACACCCTGGTATCACTTTCACATATAACCCAGAATTTTGGCCTTGGGAATAATCACTTCCTCAAATTCCACCAGCTAAAATCCCTATTGAGCTCTAAAATCAGAAGACACATTAGGTTTGCCTCTTATAATGACTGATTTCATTAACATACCTCCTCCGCATAAAATCTTCTCCAAAATATACAAATTAACCTCCTGAGAGCCCAGCGTCCTCATATGAGGACATTACAATTCTGCTTCTCTGCACCATGATACTATTTAAACCGTTGACGCTTTGGCCTCATATGAGGACATTGTTTTTTGCCAAAACTACTTCCTGTACAAACACAACGTTTAGTTTTTATACTTGTTAGGTCCTACTAATCACAAATAGCTAGGAGAAATTAAAATTGCACACCAAGCAAGTCCGGGTCTCGGGAGGTTAAATCCAAATCCATACCCAAACATAACACTGCCAACTAAACAGTAGGAACAAGATTTATCCATCAACCCTTTCTGGATACAGGTATGCAAAGATAGCTTCTGCATGATCACAAGCACTATTATACAACTCATACAATATAAAGTCATTCACAGAACACACTACACCGCGCAAAAGATGTGTATAATGGGATTCACCCGCTCTAGGGTTAGGGTTATGGTTAGGGTTAGGGTTAACACTGCATCCAGAACTTCACAGACACCTACATCCACGCCATGTGACACTGCCCACCCATAAAACACTTCTGGCAAGAAATGATCAGCATGTTAGCAACATGCTTAAATATCACTTTCCTTCTATCTCCAGAACTATGTCTGCTAGGAGCCACATCAGCATTCAGTACAACACATGAAACCCCCACCAGTCTACTAACAGCTCTAACCATCACCAAGAAATCAAGAAACACCATTACTACCACTCACTGGCACAACTTCATACATACCTTACAGTGTGTGTAGCTGTATACGTATATTCAAGTGCTGAGCAGTAGTCCGGATGTAGAGGCAGATTTAAGCCTATGAAATGCAGTACAAGAAGAAACACCAGTCTGAGACACTCAGTACAGAGGATGGAGTGAAGTGTGAAACTGAAAAATTAAAAGTGTAGTACAGCAGAACAGGAAGTGATAAGTGTCCTGAATGTGGAATGTAATGTGCATTGTAATGTTCAGCTGTTCATGAGTGTGATGGCATGTGGGAGGAAGCATCTCTGTAGCCTGGTTGTCTTCATCCTCATTTGGCTAAAGCATTGGCCTAAGGGAAGACACTGAAACAGGTGATGGCCAGGGTGTGATGGATCATTGATTGTCTTCTCTGCGCGCTTCCTGGTTCTGAAGGTGTGCAGATCCAGCAATGTGAAGAGTTTAACTCCAGTGGTCTATTCCTCACGTCTGATTATGGGCTGCAGTTTGTGGGTATTATGTTTGGTAGCTGAGCTGCCCCACACTGTGATGGACGTGGTGATAGATTCTATAGTGGCGGTGTAGAACTGTACCATCAGCTCCTGGGACAGGTTGAACTTCCTCAGCTGATGCAGCAAGTACATCCTCTGTTGGGCTCTTGATAAGGGAGCTGATGTTGCAGTCCCACTTCAGGTCCTTGGTGATTGTTGTACCTTTGAGCAGTTTTTCCCAGAAACCCAGGCTGCTCAGTGTTGTTCAAGGTCGGTTCAGTATACAGAGCAAACTAACAACTCTGATTTAAGGTTCTCTGAAATCTTGTTAAAGATATGAGAGCTGAAGTTTCACCAGCTTGATTCGTGGTTTCTCTGTTCCACCTTGCTGCAGTTGCATTCTGCCATCAGAGGCAGGAGGAGTTGCAGGAGTAAGCTGTAACCCTTCAAATGCATACTGACTTTGAACTACTGTTTAACCCCTGAAACATTTTAACCTTTCAACTGTTTGTTCCACAGGAAGCTGACCATACTCCATGTCCCCTATGGAGAACGAGACTTCAGTGCACACAGGCTACATCCCCCCTTATCTCCTCCGAGGGGACCCCTTCTCCTCCAAGCTGTCCAAAGAAGGAGACATAGTGGCAGCCTTGTACATCCTCGTTATTGGTAAGTGTCCAGGGAGATCTCCAGCATGGTCCCAGCTCTAAAGGCTTTCCAGTTTGTTCTTTCCAGTTTTCTATGAACGGCCTGTTCCTGCAAAACATGCAAAACATCATGCAAAAACATCAAGCCCAATATTCATCTCAAATTCAGAGTGTCGTTTTTTTGTCTGGTATCAACAGCAAGCAAGGCAATGTACCAGCTTTCACTGTCTGCTTTGATATTCCACGTAAGCATCTTGTCCTCCTTCCCAGGGGCTGTGTTTGTGAGTTCACTCTCAGAGTGTCGGAACATGCTGTGGCTGATGTAGAGTGCAGTCTGAACATCAGTTTGAAAAATTCTGAATGCGTTGAGACGTGCAATGAATGAGCAGGTACCGAATACAGTGTGCAGAGTGGTTTTACTGATTTCATGTTGAGGGAACAGTTTGGCAGATCACTGTGATGATGGCAGTAGACTGTCAGCCTATATCTTGTGAAACAAATGTGCACAAAGCTAAAATCGCCTTTGCAAGCTTACAAGCTGCCATATTTTCTGTGGTTTTAATTAGGCTTTTGTGCATGCTCTACTACTGCTGGTGACACGTTATAATCAGTTCCATGAATACTGGAAAAAAGATTTGATCACAGTTCTGTGCACCGTGTGAGTTGAAACGTGGAAAAAGGATTTTTAGACTTGTTCTGTTATACAACAGGTACAAACTATGTGCAGGTGCTTATTACTAGGAACTATTCACAGTGAAATTTTGGTGTCTCTGGTGAAGCACTCAGCATTCTCAAAGTTGTCCATCTTTGTTTCATGGTACACTATTTTTTGTCTAACCCATCTTTTCAACTGTGGAGTTTGCCCAACTGCCATGGACACAACACAGCAAGCCTCTGCATGGCATATGTGGTTGTTCACTTTCTCTGCAATTATGTCATATAGTTCACCAAGCCAGGTGAACAGCATCTCTGCATGAAGTAGGCCGAGCCTAGAAATGATGTTGGTTTAACATCCAGCTCCAGCTTGTATACATATTTACAAGTGTGTATATACACATATGTGTATACAGACACCTTATTGTTTCAGAAGGTGAATTTGGGTGGATAATTATGACCACTTTGACAGCTATTTGCCCTGTGCACAAGCATGTCGCTGATTGGCTGAAATAGTGTTGTGTTAGGTTGTGCATGAACACTTTTGTCCAGTGCATGTATGAGGCATTGTACAGCATACATAACACTTTATAATCCATGGCATAAGCTTGTTAGACACTTGTAAGAAGAGCATGACCAAGACTTCCAAGTACTAACCTGGCCCCCTAATTTCCCAGACTTGAACCTAATTGAGCATCTGTGGAACTACTTTGATTGCCGTGTTTACTCTAAGGGTCTTCCCCCACACACCCTCCAGCAAAAAACAGCTAAATGCATGTTTCACTTTACTGTAAAGTTAAGGACAAATAGCAGAATCAGGTTTTTCATTAAGTCCCATCTATTACCAGCTGCATGCACGTGGCTGGATGTGAATGACTTTGCTGGACTGCGTTATTTGAAGCTCAGTGGGTGAGTTGCTGAATGTTGAATTGTTGTAGATGTTATGTTCTAAACTCGTTACCTCTTTAGAAACAGGAAATCATTTTAGCTGAGCGTTCTGATTTTGAGAAACTGATAGACCTATTCATCTGTTGTTCTCTATGAGTTAACCCATGTGTCTGGTCAGTATTCTGACAAATATGTGTCATGAGTTTTTATATCCTCAATGACTGTATCAAATCTGTACATGACCTGCAAGGGCAGCCCGTCATACTCTGTCGTTTACACAAGATTGTTTTTAGTTGTTTTCCACATGGCTGCAGGGTATTAAATTATTCACAGGGATGTCGGCTGTACCATGCGGTTACGCTGAATGAAGATGCTTTGGGAAAGGTGATGCTCTAATCCTGGTTGGCACGCAGAGCTGAGATTGCGCATGCATTCCGTTATTCTTAGAGGCCACTGAGTGCTCACAGGGGTGTTGACATGATGTGTTTTTGTTTCAGCTCCCACTCCTGCTGGTGCATTTTCACCACAAATCAGTGTTTTCCCTTTTTTACTGCACGATTTTCAGCCTTAGGTGTTTTTTTGTGTCAGGTAATAGGATTGTATTTTATAACAACTTTTTTGGATTTTTGTTATTTTTATTTAAACCATTTTAGATGCTGAAGAAAAGCTTTTGTAGTGGGTGATTAGTGGCTTGTTATTTTAGCATACTTCTTCACTTTCAGTCAGAAAGTTATTTAGCAAAACAGAACTGAGCGATATGTAGCTTGCAGCAGCTTCTTTTAACCTGGCAAAGATGGTGCAATGTGTTGTTTCATATAAAAACACCAAAGTAATTTATTATATATATGCATTGTATATGGTTGCGTTTAAGACTTTAGTAAAATACTATTAGCAAAAAAATCCAACAATGTTCCTTAACAAGTGATATGTATTTCGCTCTCTACAGTGTGTTATGTCATCAAGATTCAGAGAATCTGGAGAAATCTCTGGCTGAAAATCACAACTAAATGCCTGTGACCTTTGACCCCTCAGACAGCACTGCCAAACTGGAATTCTTTTGTGTTGCAGATAAGCATAGGCTGGGGAATACCACAGTAAACACAGTTTGTTGCTGCGTCCACATATTTAAGTTAGGACTGTACTGTGCACAGTGGAAGCCATATATCAAATGCTGCGAGCTTCTCTGAACTGGAGCTAATCTGAAATGGATTAATGTACACCGGAAACGTGCATTGTTGTCTAATGAGTCAACGTTTCTGTCAGGATCTGCCACGCTATATGGGCATTATTAACACATCTGTGAAGGCAACACATTTTGAGCACCATATTTTGTTTTCTACACATTTTCAGTGACTAATGCTTATTTCAACACTACACCACGGGTGAACTCTGTTTTCTTGCTCTGTTTTAACTAAATACAGGACAAACAGAATTTACTGATCACTATTTTCTGTTTTATAATCATTATCATATAACAGTAGCTCTTATGTAGTTGCTTTTTGTAAATATTACCCGTATTGTGGATTCCATACATGACCTTTTCCTTCATGGCAACAGTCAACAAGTGATGAAGAGCTGCCATTTAAACTCCTGTGTGTTTTCTGCAATACTTTCCTACATCTAAACAAAACTGCAGTTAGTTGGACAATTATGGACAAAACAAATGACAGGTTAATGATTGTGTCTTATAGAATTGTGAGGTCAGATATGGCCTAATAATTCTTTGCAACATTTATTATTTTGTGTTTTTTATGCTTCATTTTCCGTTTCTTAATATTTACAGAAACATTTGTACTTTCCTTGTTGGAGGAATGACTTGCATAAAAAAGCTTATGATTATGAGCCTGATTTTTTTCTTTAACTTGTTTGGAATTTGGACAGGGCAGTTCCTTATAAAATGGAGAAACAAATTGTGGACAAGAGCATACAGGCTTGAGATGTTTTAAATTCTTAAAGAAATGTTTTTATAGAAATCATTTTGTACACAAAATAAGAACTTCATCAATCATCAATCTATCAATCATTCATCATCAATTCAATCATCATCAATTCTTGTTGTAATTTATTATGATTATCGATTATATCAATACTGATTACTGATCACTAATCAGGCTTAACTGATGTCCTTTGAAGATCCACTGTTTTTCAGGAATGTACAAGGAAATTACACTGACACACCAAAAGTCATGGGATTGCAGTATGTAGTTGATTATGAAGTGGCGTTACCTCAGTGGATGACTTGTGAATGCCACCACTCGTATACATTGTGAGGTGTTCTCTTATGAGTGAGGTTGAACACTGGCCAGCATGCCCATGGCAAAGCAACATGATTTATCAGAGTTTGAATTATCATGATAATGGAATGGGTGGAACTGTTCTTATGTCAGGTGAACATGCAGGCCGCACCATTCGTCTGAACTCTACAGAATGCTGCTCAAACCAGTTCTTCACAACTTGGGCCCAAAGGCATGGTGCATCTTCCTGCTGGATTATCGCCTCATTGTAGAGGTACACTTTGTCCATTAAGGGCTGCACATACTTTTACCAAGCAGTAAAACAGAGGGGACACCGGACAATGACGTGTTTAGGCAGACCAGCGGAACCAACCCATGCTATGAGAACACACCTCACACAGGTATGGAACCACCACTAGCCTTCAAAGTACCTTGTGGATAACAGGGTTCCAAGGCTTCTTGGGGTGTATGCCACACACAGACCCTGCCATCAGCTTGAAACAATTGGTACTGTGACTCATCTGACCATGACACTTGTTGCTGGTCCTCTAGGACCTTATGAGCCCAGGTGAGGTGCTGTTTCTGATGTTGTTGTGTTAACACAGGCACTCTGATAGATCTTCTGCTCCCATATCCTGTTGAAGCTACAGAAGACTGCACTGGCCTACAGAATATGTTAGTTTTCTGTTTGCATGGACAGTTCAAGTCAGACACCGCCAGTCATGATCATTAAGCACCTGTGGAGCAAGGAATGTTAAATGCCTTCACGATTTAGGTAATGGGATGTCCCATCTATCTGACACTTACATGGCTTATTCAAAATCTGTTAATTCACGTCACCTTGCCATGAGCACACTAGCCGGTGATCAACCTCACTCATAAGATAACGCCTCACAGTTTATATGGGTGTGGGTGTTCCCAAGCAGTCATAATCAATACTGCTACATACTGCTGTCTCATGAGTTTTGGTATATCAGTATATAGTCCTCCATAAATTAGTTCTCGCTAACTCTCTGTTGACTGTTTCAACATGGCGATTATTACCCATAAAACTTTCTTTGTTGTCAGGTTAACTGTTAACTGTCACCAATATCAGATCACCCTATTGCACAGGCTTTCTCCTGAGGCAATCTCTGAACACAGCATCTAATGTTCTCTACATCACAAACACAGTGCATGAGTTATTTTATGTAGGTTAAGGTAACAACTGTATATAACATACAGAAATACATTTTATAGGTAGAAAAATGGAAGGCAAACTGAGCCCAAAATAAAAAATAAACGTTTAAGTTTATGATTTACGGAAACAAGCTAATTGCAAAAAATTGCAAGGCCTTGCAAATATTGGTTGGTTGTTTAAATGTCCTTGAACTTGTGATTGCAGACTCCAGGAGGGACTGCTAAATACTTTCCCAGAAACATACATCTACAAAAATTATTATCACAGTAGATTGTGCTACTAAAAAGCAACCGATGGAGCCAGCTTCTCAGGCCCAGATGAAGCCTAAGCCTACAGTAAAATACATTTCTACTACAGTTTTGTCCAAGATTAGGCTTAAACTACATCCGGAATGCCAGCTTATAGAGAAGTGACAGCTTTAATTTCTCCATTTGAACAGTTGTAAGTGGATCTGTTTTCCTGAGACTGGCTATTGTGAATGACCTGCTTTGGGTAATTTTACATGCAATTAAGTATGCGTTCAGTGTACTTTAGGCCAACTTGAGCAAAGCTAGTAGCATGTGCTGTGCTCATGAAAAAGAAAAACAGTTCTAAAAACAGTGCTATACTTAATTCCTTCAGTGTGCCTGATCCATGGGTGTCATATGACAGGATTCAAGTGAAAGAGGTTATTCAGTTCTCTTTTTGGTAACTTATTACTCATCATAGCAATTGAACTGATGTATAAATGATCTCTGAGTCGGTCAGATGATTCAGGTCAGAATGACGCTAAAAGTCTGAAATGTCTTGGATAAGCATGCAGCAGGGTACACTGATATAATTAGAGTGTCTTTGCTTAAGCGTTCTCCTAAATTGGATTAATAGATTGTAATTCTCATTAATGCTAAAGCGGAAAAGAAGCTATCCTGTATCGTATTGCACTCTTTCCTCTCTTCATAATGTAGGAAAGTGCAGAGATTTTTAAACTAGGGATTACACAACATGGATATCATGATGGTGAAATGGGGAGGCATACATTATTATAAGTCTTGTACAAGGGATAAAGATGAAGCAGAAAGTATATTCTTATTCTCATTATAGCGGTTACACTCAACCCTAAATGCCACACTTGTTAAGATGGAATAGAAATTCAAAATAAGATGTGTCTTGAATCTGTGCACGGTACAATAAAATCTATCATGACATTCTGGAGCAAAATGTGCTGTCAGAAAGCTTGGTCTCAGTCGCAGGTCACAGGTCCTCTAACAGGATAATGACCCAAAACACACATCCAAAAACATCTATGAATGGCTAAGAGCTAAGCATTGGACTGTTCTGATGTGGCCTTCCATGAGCCCTTATCTAAATCCTGTTAAACAGCTGTGGAGGAAGCTGAAACATGCAGTCTGGAGAAGACACCCTTCAAACCTAAGACAAGCTAGAGCAGTTTACTCACAAGGATTAGGCCAAAATACTGTACCTGTGGACGGGTGCAGAAGTCGCATTGAGGATTACAGAAATGGCTTGATTGCAGTTCAGAACATTAAGTTTCATACAGGGGATAAAGATGAAGCTGAAAGTATATTATTTTCTCATTCTCATTATAGCAGTTACTCAGAAGCCTATATGCTATACATGCTAAGATGGAATGGAAATTCAGAACAAGTGAGAGTTTAGTTTATCAAATTCAGATACTGGCAGACACAGCATTGGTAATATTTGTATTACTATGGAACAAACAAGTTGGCAGCAGGAAGGAGGATGGAGAAAGGTGTGCAATAAGAAACGCTGACCTAAACCTTCTTAGCTAGCGTTATTTAAACAGACATATAGACTTTCATTAACTTGCACCAGTTTTTATGATATGATTTTGGTGTTCTCATTGTAGCATATACATAATAAAAGTTGTACATAACATAAAAACTTTAAAACTTTAAAAAATGGATAAAAAGTGCAAACAGCTTTAGAAAGTTGCTCTGTGTGTGTGTATATGTTCATGTGAGTGTGTAGAGTGTGTAGCGAATGTGAATTTTCTGAACAACGTTTACTATATAAATGCTGTAACACGTGTACATACACACACACACACATGCACAAGTGAGAGCTTATTGTGATGTAGGTTTGTTAAAACACTAACCATTATCAGCTTTGTGGGAAAATAGTAACATGTTATAAGCATTTTCAGAAGCCAGTGAATGTGAATGTAGGTGTTGGCAGCTGGGAGATATTGAGCATTGACATCTATGAAGCAAAATATCTAACCTGCCAGCTTGGACACTTTAGACTTGTAGTTCAATGGTTGGGGAAATAAAGCCATATAAGTCATCAATTATTTACATGCACACAGAAAAAGACCAGAAAAACATTTAACTTAATGTTATGGATGTAATGGAAAAGTAAATGCTCCTTAAAATAAAGAGTTTGATGTATTATGTAAACACTCTTAAAGTTTCTTTAGTCCACGAAAACTAAGCTACAGAAACAGCTAATTTTTCAGCTTTATATTTTTAGAATGTCAGGAAAAATACTGGCCATTTACACACCTATGCAGCTGATAGCCGTTTACCCCCATCCATTCACGCTAAAGATATTTGGTTTTTATTTTCTGTCCTGGGCTAAATATTAAATTAGCAGATAGCACGGTGGCCAATGAAGACAGAGCTTATTTAAATATATCCATCTTAAAAGCCACTGTGACAGATTTACATGTTTATTTCTAAGTGGCTAATAAATGAAATATGAGTGTGCTTGGTACATAAACTTGTGGACTTCAGTTTTTTATGCACAGTCATTTCCTGTCCAGAGTATGAGCAGTTTTCTGCTCTATTCTGTGCTCTTTCTTTGACCCTCAAGTCTAGACTGGCCACCTAAGAGCCTCTTTTAGCTTCAGTGCGCTTTCTCTGGGCACAGCAGGACAGAGTTCCTATTTTACAGCTCTTTTTGAAGTGGACAGACTTTTGCATATGATCAGTCCTAAAGGCTTAGTAACAAACACAGCCTGTTTAATAAATATACAAAAATGTAAAAATGAGCGATGACTGTTCTGGGAACACAAACATAGATGAACATGATAAGTGGACCAATGGGGGGAGAAAATAAATTAGAAGAAAAATGCGAGATATGAGTCCTTCAAATGAAATTTTAAGCTATGTACAAAGTATTTGTGCTGCAGGCAATCATTCAGAATCGGCTAATTCAGATGATTTAATGGAAAATACTAAGCCATTGACTGATGAATAGTCCACATTGTTTGTTATGCAGGCTCTGCCTTTCTTCTTTAATTCCAACATTCAGCAAACAGTTATTTTGATCTGTAAGACCTTGCCTAGCTTTCCTGTGTCATAACAAATACAGCAGCATCTGACCTTCTTCTGCACTTCTCTCTTTCACAGGGATCATGTCAGCTGTAGGCAATGGCTATGTCATCTACATGACCATCAAACGGAAGACAAAGTTAAAGCCACCTGAAATAATGACACTGAACTTGGCTATATTTGACTTTGGCATCTCAGGTAAGAAATGTTCAATGTCATGATGCTTGTTTGGTAGGTGAACAGTACACTGCACAGTACTGTGCAAAAGTCAGAGACCACCCATTTCTTATTCAATTATCTGTCAAAACTGAGACATTTCTGGAGATATTACACATTAGATAATGTAATAGAATGAACAAATATATAAAATGGGACACCATAACTACTCAAGAAAATCAAGCTCCGCTCTTGCTTCGGATCCAAAAAGGCCACAGGTGTTTCCGAGGACTCAAAAAAGGATGTGTAGCGGTCAAGAAGCCCTTACTGAAAAAAGACAATGAACACAAGAAATCAGACATTACACATCAAACCAAGAAGCTGCTGCTGTTCTCAGAACAGTGGATTCAAAGTAATGTTTGTTTATTTAGGAGCTACTAAGCATCAGCATCTAAAAACACACTTTAGACTTTAGAGTTGCAAAAAAGGACAATTTTATCATACACTGCTCAAAAAAATAAAGGGAACACTTAAACAACACAATATAACTCCAAGTAAATCAAACTTCTGTAAAATCAAACTGTCCACTTAGGAAGCAACACTGACTGACAATCAGTTTCACATGCTGTTGTGCAAATGGAATAGACAACAGGTGGACATTATTGGCGATTAGCCAGACACACTCAATAACGTAGTGGTTCTGCAGGTGAGGACCACAGACGGCTTCTCAGTACCTATGCTTTCTGGCTGATGTTTCGGTCACTTTTGAATGTTGGTGGTGCTTTCACACTCGTGGTAGCATGAGACGGACTCTACAACCCACACAAGTGGCTCAGGTAGTGCAGCTCATTCAGGATGGCACATCAATGCGAGCTGTGGCAAGAAGGTTTGCTGTGTCTGTCAGCGTAGTGTCCAGAGCCTGGAGGCGCTACCAGGAGACAGGCCAGTACACCAGGAGACATGGAGGAGGCAGTAGGAGGGCAACAACCCAGCAGGAGGAGCCCTGCCAGAGCCCTGCAAAATGACCTCCAGCAGGCCACTTTATGTTTTTGAGCAGTGTACATTTTTTGCATGACCACTGTAAAAGAAGAGAAAACCTTTGACTTAAAGGGCTCATGTAATGCAAAACTAAAGGTTTCTCACTTTTTTAAATAAAGAGTTTGTTTAATCTATTATGTAAAAACTGTTATAGTTTCAAAATATATAATTCACTCCCCAGTCTATGACCTCCACATATGGAAACTAGGCTGCAGAAACGGCTTGTTTTAAATTAAAAAAACATGCGTGTTTACACACCTGTTCAGCTGATGGCTATTTGCTTCCATTCATTCACGGCAAAGTTATATGGATTGTTTCAGCATAGGCGAAATGTGAAATGAGCACCATGCAGTGTGGCCAATGAGGACAGAGCTCATTTACATATATCAGTCTTGAAGGCACAGTAACAGAAAAAGCCTGTTTAATTCTAGGTGGCTACAAAGTGGTTATGTGGAAATGAAATATCTGTGTCTTTGGTACCTAAACCTGCATGTCATGTTATGTCAAGTGAACTTCAGGGAGCCATCTAAATGTGGGAAATGGACCTTTTAAATCTTTTTACAGAAGCATCTAAAGCACTGATGTACTAAGGCACTGGCTAGATAAACTTGCAGATCATATTACATGCACCATTACCTGGGCCATAGACGGCAGAATTGTGGACTTGAGTCCAAAGCGCAACATCACTGAATGTGTTTGGGGTTTCTTGAATGGTGAGAAACTTTGGGCTTTAAAAGACTGAACCTGGAAGGTGTTAAAAAAAGACCCTGCAGATTCTGAAGGTGCATCCCCTGAAAAGAATGGAGGGTATAATAAAGGAAGTGGACACTGATATTTCTATTTATATTCTATTAATTTAATACAATTGAAATGTATTGTCAATATAAAAATACTAGGTGGTACACTTTAACGAAACACTGTCAGGCTAGTTCAGCGTCATCTCCAGTTCAGTGAAAGTCTGTTCTGGTGACAAAAACAGGAACAACATGTTCTTAATTGTTGTTTCAACTGTACAGACTAAAAAATCGAGTAGTAGTCTTTGACTCTTTGACTTTGGCATGAAACTGTAAATAGAATATCTACTTATATATAAGCATTTGATTGAAAATATATATGAATTATTAAATATATAATGGAACGTAAGCCACACTGGCTTCTGTTATCTGTAGAGGGGGTAGTATGCTGATATGTTGTTGTTATTGTGAGAATATTGTGGATCATTAGCACAAAAATGAGAACGTAATTAGTCCTGGGTGATTGTTTAAGGCGCAGCACAGAATGTTAAATACAAACCACTGTGCTCAGAGTTTATGATGGCAGGTAGTATGGCACTACTAGTGTATTGTATTATCATCTATCATCTATTCTATTGCCAGGTACACTGAAAGCGCCAAGTTATTGTGCATATCCCCTTCCTATCTGTGGTGACCGTACGCTACAGATGCCCCAGGACTGAAGAGATTAAGACAAAAAATGAAAACGTTCCTTTAATGATTGTTTACATATATGGCAGATGACAGGCTGCAACAGCATTCTGTTTGCAACAACAAACACTGCTGCTGTTGGTTCACAGGATTGTGTTCGGATGAGTGTCACTTCATATAACATTGCACGTTAAGGGATTACAAAAGCAGCCTTCTGAGTAAGGTCCTGAGATCTTGGAGTGAGTCTGCTCTAAGGGTGACTTGTTTAATGGTGAGCTTTATGGGTTTTTCAGTGTTGACTTTTTTGCAGAGAACAAAGAGAGAAAAAAGAAAAACGTGCAGTCTCTCATACATATCTTCCTGGTCAGTCAGTCTGTGGGTCAATCTTCTGTTCAGAAATGTGCTCTTGCTCCATCGTGTGGATAGCCATGCACTTACACAACCTGCTGAGGAGCAGGGGCTATGAATAGCAGCTGCAAAAAGCCTGCAAAGACCTGAAATTATGAAACAAATTAACAATTTGATACAGATACTGTGGCGGCTTTATAACTGCCTGTTTGGTCTGGCCTGACCAGTTTCCCAAGATCATGTCTTGCTTGTCTGTGATGGGTTTTTGTGTTTTAGATTTTGCGTTATCAGTCTTCAAAGTGGAATAACACTGATTTGTCAGATGTTGTAAGTCAGTTTGTATTTATTTGCTGAATGTGCCATAACCTTTAGCCATGTCACATGCTATACTGCAGTTTAACCCAATACATCAGATCAAATGTGTAGCAACAAAAGCATGTTTTTGCATGTAGTTCCTCCTGGAAAGCGTGCAACATTTATCACCGAGTACATACAGAGCCCTCCCTTCTATCCTTTCCTTCTCTCTTTTAACATGTCTGAGTTCCAGCTGCAGTTCTTCTAGCTCCTCAGGCACTAGATCATAAATCTGAAACACAATCACATTAGATGTTTATGCATTCTCGAGTGAGTCACGCTGCTCTTGTCTTGTTGTCCCCACAGTGACAGGGAAACCCTTCTTTGTGGTTTCGAGTTTTGCCCACCGCTGGCTGTTCGGTTGGGAGGGTTGCCGCTTCTATGGCTGGGCCGGCTTCTTCTTCGGTTGTGGCAGCCTCATTACCATGACTGTGGTCAGCTTTGACCGATACATGAAAATCTGCCATTTAAGATACGGTGGGTAAGCTCTAATGTAAATGTTGTTTAGAAACCTGCAGTTAAGAATTACAGTTTTACTTTTACTGACACAGCATTCATAGGTCCAAACATTTCATTACAGCTGCTATAAATCCACGCTTACCTTTATTTATAACGGTCAGTTTTAGCAAGTGTCAGCTGTAAAAAAAAAAAGGCTGCTTTAGTCAATTTCGATGTAATTTCACCTCAGCAGGTGTTAAAAAGAATAGTTGCACCCAGAAGGAAGTGTGGGATTCCAGGGCTATTGGGAAGGAAGATAAAGGTTACCAGAAACAATAAATGATGATACATTTAGACTGATATGGATTCTATTTGTGAAGCTACATATACAGAAGTAGTGTCTCTCAATATGGGGTTGGGCCACTATGTTTGCTAATGCATGGCGTTGTAGAGGTTCCTAATGGTGTCCTGTGATGATCCATCCCATGCAGCCTGAATATTCTCACACAGGTCCTGCTGATTTTGTGGTGGGGGTAGATGTGGAGTGACACCAAGCTTTCTGGACACGTGACATGTGACAACAAACTGTTCACCACACTTACACACCACCACCACATCATTGTCACTGCAGTATTGAGAATGATCCATCACCCACTTAACCCCTGCTCTGTGGTGGTCATGTGGGGGTCCTGTAATTGTAGAAGGTGCTCCTATACAGCAAGGATGGAGCTGGTTTTAATGTTATGGCTGACAGATATATAACAAATATATTTTTTATTAATATATGTTCAACAACAGTTTCAAAAACAGTTTAAATACTTTAGAATACGTTGCAGTTTAAATACATGAAATGATTTTCTTATTTTGACCTGTACTGTGTTGTGCTACATGCAGAACTTGCATTTATATGACCCTCCTGTGGTTTACAGGTACATGGATTAAGCGGCATCATGCAATGCTGAGCTTGCTCTTCATCTGGCTGTATGCAGCCTTTTGGGCCACCATGCCGCTGGTGGGCTGGGGCAGCTACGCTCCGGAACCATTCGGCACTTCCTGCACGCTCAACTGGTGGCTGGCCCAAGCCTCTGTGGCCGGCCAAAGCTTTGTCATGTCCATCCTCTTTTTCTGCCTAATCCTGCCCACAGTCATAATCGTGTTCTCCTACATCAAGATCATCATTAAAGTGAAGGCATCCGCTAAGGAAGTATCCTACTTCGACACACGGAATAAGAACAACCACAGTCTGGAGATGAAGTTAACTAAGGTGTTTAAATGACGCTTTAAAAATTTTGATTGTTTTTTAAACCAGCCAACTTTAAAGTATTCTGTCTCAAATGGTTTATTCTGTTTTATCTTTGCATTTATCAAAGTAATCAGCCTGAACTTTGTACCAAGTGTCATTTTGCTTGTTTCCTGCAGGTGGCGATGCTGATCTGTGCCGGATTCTTGATAGCATGGATTCCATATGCCGTGGTCTCAGTCATCTCTGCATTTGGGGAGCACGATTCAGTACCTATTCCGGCCTCAGTTATACCAACGTTACTGGCCAAATCATCCGCCATGTATAATCCAATTATATACCAGGTCATTGACTGCAAGAATAGCTGTACAAAGTCCTGCTGCTTTAAAGCCTTGAGCAAGAAGAAGCAGTGTAAAACCCCAAGGTAAGAACGTTGTCAGTATATTCTGTTACATGAGTGGGTGTTATCATTGATGTACACTGCCCTGCCACTTTATTTCATGGATGATGCACAATGAATGGCGATGATGGGACAGTACCAATGGTGAGGCCATTAAGTGGTCATGGCAGTTTTAGGGGGTCCAAAGTCCATAAATATGTGCAGTTATCAAATATGACCCAGAAAGCAATTTTTTTCCTTATTGCATTTCTGCTTTTTAATAATGTGAACCAACATTTCAACATGGATCAATGGGTAACTCAACAGAAGTAGACTGTGTGTGCTATACTGTCTTTTCTTGAAGAAATGCAGTGTGTCTCTCTCTTCATTTTCCACACTGACCCTATTCAAAGAATGGTGAATGTTAATGTGCAGGCAGTATAAATCCCTAGTTGTTTAAAATCCCATTAATAATAAAATCTCCAGTGTCATATGAAGCACTGTGTTGGCCCACATTATGCATTTCAGCTAAAATTTGATTATGGTATAGCAAAACTGGCACATATTGTTTTTAAAAAAGGCAGTCAATAATAATTAGAGAAATTAAAGAGCGAAACACAAAATCCCTGCTCTCCCTTATCGAGTCCTGCATTTGCAGGGATAGCAAATCCAAGCGTGTGAAACTAGCTGGACACACCGTATAGCTTTGATTAATACAGGGACTACAGGCATTCACATCTGAACTAGCGATGTGCATTCCAATGTGTATCTTAAATAGATATTATGAACAGATGGCTGTTTAAAACACCAGATCTGAACTAATCTTAACATAGAGATGTGCCTACCTTTTTAGATGGTGTCAACAGCGCTGCACAAAAAAGATAGCATCATGCAGAGAAATACATTTCAGAACATGTTTTATTATCCAAAAAATAGACAAGAGATACTGATTAAGCTAAAAGAAACTCAGGGACCTCAAAAGGAACTCTTTAGTGGATGAAGTTCCAGCATGTAAACTTGACGGGAACATGCTTTAATTTTAAAGTGAAAGTTTCTGGAAGGAATGATAAGATCAGCCTAAAGGCCACCGCTGAATGAGCAGATTTTATGACATTCACTTTTTCTGATAAAGTATCCTGAACTTTCTAAAACCTTCTTGTTCTGTTCTCTGTATAGGCTTGTTGGGTTTTATTTATGTCTTGTTTTATTTGTGTTGTGATATTAGACCAGTAAGCCACAAGACTCCCTGCAGTGCCTTGTTTGTACGATGCAAAGCAGGTTGAAATTCACAGCCTTGAGCTTTTACAAAACAGAGAATCTTGGGCACATTGATACATATTATATAAATTATGTGTGCAATCAAGTGTTTATATTAAGTGCTTTATAATGATTTCTAACGTATCTCAGCGTTGGTGTAAAATGACTATCCTTTCTATAATTACCGAATCAGAGCTCACGAAGAGCATTAATGATAAAACACATGCATGTGTCAAAACAGCATCAAAAACTTTACCATGTACTAAAGACGTTCTGCAGACAGGAGACGATGGTTCCTTCTGTTTGGTGGGTTTAAACGTGTACTGTGTATTCTCTGTACTGTGCTCTGTACCTTCAACAAATCAAAATCCTGCTTGTTTTGATCCAAACCAAATCCGATTTGCTCAGGGGATCTGCTTATCTGGGGTGCTGGAGTTCAGAGGTCAGCAATCAAACCAAACCTGCCAGGTCTAAACACTTGAATCGTTGATTTGATATTTGCTCCATCTTCAAGAAATTTGCATACTGAATACTAGAATAATGAACAGTGCTTGGTAAACCGTTCAGTTTTGTATCCCCTGTGGTCAGTTTTTGACAGTATAACTACTATTGGATGGATATTTTTGGATGGCAGATTTTTCTCAGCCCTGTGAAACTCCAGCAACTCCAGCAACACCGCTGTGCCTGATATACTCACAGCGGCGCCACACATACTGCCATACCAGTGTCACTGCTGTGCTGAGAATGATCCACTTTTCAAATAATATCTGTGCAGTGGTGGTCCTGTGGTCTAAACTGACCAGTGATGAAAGGGGAAGAGGGTGGCTGATAAACTGTGTATTACCACAGATGGACTACTGTAGTGCACCACTGTAGACACAAGGTACATGTTTCTAACCAAGTGTGTACTTTTATAAATATCTGAATTTCCTGTCTCAAAAAGATCTCTAACTAATGTAACTTGATTTATATAGATTCGCCATCTTTCTGCCACATGTTTGGTGTGGAAAGCAATTAAGCGAGGTGTGGAAAAAGAGTGTCATCTAGTTATCAGGCTAATTCAGGGCAAATGTTGGAACAGCACAGTCAACAAAAGTTTGATATAACATTTGACCTGCCAGTTTGGAAACAAGAGAACAACAGTCCCTCATTTATCAAAGTTGCATATGGCCAAATATGATTATAAAATGAGTGCACACAAACTTCATAAGCTGTTTGTTACCCATTATTTAAAACATCCTTTCTTTTGTAATGTTTTGTTTGTTTGTTTCATCATCTTCAGCACATCTGTTTAAACAAACTCAAACTGTTCATGTTACAATAATATCTGTGTAGTATTTTAACAACCCTCTCAAATTAAGAAGCTTGATTTGAAGTTAAAGCAAAAACAATCATAACTGGACAAGAATGTATAGACCAGTGTTGGGTTATATGCAGTATATCTATTAAAACCTTGACTAGGCTTATGTCAAGGCTTATGTAGACTACCTGTTCAGTTGCTCTGTGTAGTAACACCAGTGCTTTTGCTTTTCACAGGTTTTATTCCATCTCTGCCTCCATTAAAGCAAGACCAGCAAATGAAACTCATATTGAGATGTAAGCACATCCATTCAGATGACTCAGATTCTCCAGTGGACTTGTTCCTCGTATGTTGTGTGACCATCAGAACCCACTGACTGACCCCTAGGTGAATTAGCCTGCACTGTTGCTGTTGACCCTTCATGGCCTCCTTGTTATCCCTGTATGTGCAGACAGATCCTGTAGTTAAGATTCTGTATTTTTATATTTTGTACAGTTACTACCTATAACACTCAGATTTTGTGCACATGCACAGTGCGGTGATTCATGGCACACCATATATTTATAATGATGTATGAAGACATGAAGGTGTTTAAACTGGACAGTTATTTGAAATATGTACCAATATTGTGGTTACAATGGTACATCTAAGGTAATGTTACTTAGGCAGGACACATTCACTGGTAAATCTGTGGTCCAAAAAGATTATTAGAAAAAAAACGATTGGTCAGAAAAGAGCTCTAAATATATGCACTAAATATAACGTAGTTAGTGTATATCTGGATATTTGCAGTATGCCAGAATTACTATGGGTAATGTGCAATTGCCATTTTAAAGGGATACTTAATTGATTTAACGTTGTGCTAAATATTCCATGTTTTTGTCTGATATTGTCAGTATGCACTGTTATGTTGCTCACTTCACTGAAGAATTGTTTCATTTTTTTGGAGCTGTGAGCCTACACTGGACCTACTGCAAGTAGTTAGCTAGTATGAGTATGAAGTCTAGTATCTAGAATGGAGGAAATAAGATTGTTTGTGCAGGTATCACTAGCTGGACTGATGTACATGGGTTTTCTACATAATACTTGCTTTGTGTTACATATCCAGATTGAAACTTTTGGAAACGATTCTAAATTGTGACTAAATTAATTGTCATTAACTGTATCAAGTAGATAATGTGGATTATATGAGATACAGGTCTTTGCGTCAATTCTCTAAATAAATCCAGAAATAATGGAATTGGTTTAAATATAGTCAGAAGTCTTAAATTTTTAGGAACATGTATATATAACCAGGATGCACAGTGTCACTGATGCGAAGCACCACTTTTATCAAGCAAAGTGAATGAGTAACAGCAGTGACAAGCCAGCTGGGCAGTCAGTTTCTTTCCAGGAATTCTGGAGTTCACTCCAATTCTGATTGGTGAAGTGATGGGGATCAGTGGGGTTGATTCCAAGAGTTGATTGCACACAATCATTTATTTCCTTTCCAGCAAAATAAAAAGTACAACATTAAGTAAGTTAATAATATTTCATTATGATTTAATGGCTAATGAGCAGTATACTTACTTTTGATGCAGTCAAATTTCAGCTGTTTCTCAGGATCACAAGATGTTCAGTTAATTATAAGACTGTTGGAGAAATAGATATAATTACATATAATTACAATAGCAGCTTTTAGGATTTAAAAAATGTGCCCTTTTACTTTGTTTTCTAAGTCTGTTAATGTATCTGCTGCTAAAGGATCTAGCTATCTATATTGCTTATGGGAGAATATCCCTCACTGTGTGCGCCTGTGTGGAATTAAAGTTTTGGAATTGACTGTCAAATTCCCAAATGCCTGGAATTAGCTGAGTTTGAACTCTCAGTTCTGTTACCCAGGACCATGAGGTGCTTCCCATCGATATATTAACCCAAAAGAATGCAGGTTTATCTTCATAATAACAATTAAAGAGCCTTGAAATGAATGGGTTTTGGCTACAAACTGCAGGAGCAGCTTAGAAAGCCACAATAAGTAATAATAATAAAAGTTTGACAGTTTCTGTATTGTTCTTCTAAAAAAGAAAATGCTTCTTTAGAAATAGCATTCAGCTGTGGTGCACTCACAATGCAGGAACACTCCACTTCTCTAAAGAGTTGTTACTGAGTTCACTCATTTTTATAGTTGGAAAGTTCCGTTGTTGGAAAGCACCAGCTGAATGACAAAGCCAGAAGTAAAAATGAAGCTTGCTAACCAAAGACTTAGGCTGAATGCACTTAAGAAGCACAAAGAAGAGAATTCCCACACAGTGAAGATGCTATTCAGTTCCATTAGCTCAAACACTGAACATGTGACAATACAGTATTATGTGAAGCTTCAGACACAGGACAAGTCAATCAACAATTAGCAATTCAAAGAACCATAAACAAAATTCTTTCAGTATAGTGCTGGGCTTATGAGGCACCGTATGTGACTAAAACATCTGCTGCAGTGTTTCAGCTGAAGGTTTGTTCATTTCTGTAATGTTTGATAAACCATACTGAGCCCTAAACCACATTGGCTTGTCTGTGCAATGAAGATGTGAATACTGTTTGAGCGAGCTGAGAAAAGTTTTGAGGACGCATTTACAGAAAAGTGTGTCAGACTTTCAGACTGGAGGATTTGTGGGAAGGATTTTGAACATTATTCATAAGCTGGTCTCGGATTTGTTCAAATAAGGAGGTGGTTTTTGCTATGGTGCTACTAGCGGCTTGACTTATATATATATATATATATATATATATATATATATATATATATATATATATATATATATATATATTAGTTAGAAATGATCCTACATGCATCCACATTTATACATGACTCGATTACTTAAACAAGCTTCATGTAAAAGTAAGATTGCTACACCATAGTTGGAAATGTAAAAAAGAGTAATGACCCCAATGACGTTTGTCACTGTACCTGCTGTTTTGTCTATAAAGTCCCGGCCGGTCCGGCTAATGTTATGCACTTGGTGGTGACACAAGTCATACACATATGTTGTACGTGTATAGCACAATATTACACATTCACACACAAGGAAAAGGAGGAGTGAGCCGCTGACACACGAAGAACTTCGGCTTAAAAAGCAACACACGGCTTACATATGTATTTCTGCGTAGCACTCATTTAAAGCAGCATTAATGGAATCCTGTGTTGTTGTTTGTATGTATTTTGAATGTAAAGCTGTATCATTTCCATTGTTCTCTGTGTTCTGTGTGTTTTTCAGATGTATAGTGTTTACAGTTTTAGCACAATAACATGTTCCATCACTTTCCACTTATCCTACCTTTTCCAAATGTTGTCCTCTTAATTTTCCAGTCATACTTGTCAGGAACATCTGATGGCTTCATTTGTGAATTCCCAGTCGTGCCATCTATTGTAAGGACTTCCTCATTCAGAATCCTACTTCACAGTATATTTACAGTATGTGACACTTCAATATTCATGACAATATATTAAAATAAACAGTTCTCTGAATTTCACAATGACCGTAACTGCTGAGAGTGTTGTTCGTTCAGTACATGTGCATGCAGGCTTGTTAACAGCAATTGTTGTTTAAAAAAGGTGTCAAAATTCATACTCCAAACAATAGGGGGCAACATATCATCAGAAAATACCCAGTCCCTTCTAGTCCCTCTTGGGTTCTTGCCAGTCTAGAACAAAAATTGGAGTTCACCATTTAAACTTCATGGTGGGACCAACAGCAATGTTAACTTGTTGTCCAAATAGTTGCTCCAAGAGAGAATCAACTGACAGGAATGAAACTTGGTGGGTAGGTTTGACATCGTATGACATGCAAATGATTAAAGGTGTATATTTAGACGTACATATGACGGGCCTTACCTTACTGATCCAACAGACATGACTGCGGACATTCAGCGAGCAGTGATGCCCTCCATAAGTCATGCTGTTAGTGTCAGCGCAATTGCCAGATGGCTACATGACGCAGGACTACATGCACATACACCATTATGACAACACCATGTTTCATAACCAAAGACTCGCCCAAGACTGCACTAGTGTCGTGCCAGACTCAGATTGGCAGTGGGCCATCTTCAGTGACAAGTCCTGCTCTTGTTCTGGTGTCCTTCAGGAACTGTGTGAGAATATCTAATATTTTAATTGGATCGTTTATCGGAGGACACCATAAGGAACCTCTACAACTCCATGCTGAGATGTCTGACAAGTTGCATTAGCAAACGTGGTGGCCCAAAGCCGTAATGGGACACACTATTTCTGTATGGGTAGCTCAATAAATATTGTCCATATCAGTCTAAATTTATCATCATTTATTGTTTCTGTTAACCTTTCTCTTCCTTCCCAGTAGCATTCTTCTCAATGCAACTATTCTTTTGACGAGGAGTGTATTAATCTCTCGCCAAGAATGTCATCCTTTATTGTGTTTCATCTTTCTTTTATTGGCTACCTGTCTTTATCGGTGAGCAGGACCTCCGATATGATTGACAAGATTTACAAAACATTGTCAGGGCAGCAGTGCTACTTCTTCATCCTCTCATGTTTGACTGATTTAAACTGATGCTCATGGTCACCTCTTGAGGTACAAAGTGGTTCTACAAGACAGGACAAGCTAGAGCAGGTTGGCTAGCATGCTAACGTAGATATCCCTCCAACACGATACATACCTACACCAACATATACATACGTCTTTAAAGGAATGTCAAAACTGTTACTGCTTCACATTCTGTTAATAATTATGGTTAACACAGCAGCACCGAAGGAACCGCTGCCAGTGCTAAGTGAATGTCCAGGATAGCTGGCAGATCACATCCACACACACAAATTTTATGTGATGGTACAAACTCAACACCACTGTAATGCTCCATGTCTGGTGGTCACTACTATATATGCCCAAAACTTTATAGACAGCTGCTAATCCAGTGTTTTGTCTGAAAATTGTAGAGGTTGTCCCTCTTTGGTGCCAAAACGAACTGTTCTGCTAAGGCTTTACACTAGATGTTGAAACATTGCTGTAGGTATTTGATTTCATTCAGCTGCAGGAGTATTACTGAGGTACTGATGCTAGTTCTCACAAATGCCACACCAACTAATTCCAAATGGTTCTGGATGAAGCTTCTTCAAGAAAATGCAGTTTCAGTGCCTCACAGCCCAGTGCTGTTCCTCTAGCTGAAGACTGGAATTGAGTATAGTGGCCTTAGGCTTACGTGTAGCTGCTCCAGAACATCCCATTCTTTTGAGAATACTTTTCTATGGAGATTTTACTGTACAAGCTAAGGGGACATCCTAAAGTGGTAATTAGAAGGGGGGTCTTAGACATTTAGAGCATGTTTCCACTGGCCATCAGTCCATCACCGGTTCTAGATTCATGTTTTTGTTACCTGCTAAACACTGGTACTAAACCTAATTGTACTTGAGGCTGTTCTCTTTTGTCTTCGATAAAATTGGACCCCAGAAGAATGTAGTGAACTGTTCCATCTTCCTGGTGAAGAAAACGGGACTAGGCACAAAAAATCCAGCTAAGACCAGCTTTCGTATTTTGTCACCCAGCAGAAATACACAAACACTCTATGCTGGTCAACCAGCTGTTATGTTTTTATTTCACATTACTATCAATTTAATTTCATGTCATTAAGTTTGATAAGTAGTGAACTTCAGTCCAGTAGTTGGACCTCCAGCCCACTGGAACAGTTTGCCAATCCTGGTTTAGTTTAGCTGATAGCATGATCAGCGTGACTGACAGCTGGTCCAACAGTTTGGTTCATACTGGTCTATCAACTGGGTCAAGCTGATGATTCTAGACAACCAGGTAAACTACTAAACTCAAACAAAAATAGACTCTTATCTAGCCTATGAGCCTAACCAACCTGGGCTGACAAGTCTTTGTTTAAAGCAAGGACTTGACCAACATGACCATACATGTAAGTAGGTTCATGCATAGACCAAAAAATAATTAGAAGCTTGGCGCTGAATGATCCTGTTTGAATGTATACACCTTTGTCAGTATGTAGATACAGAACAGTGCAATACTGTTTCAAATTAGTCCACAAGTGAACTAGTAAGGAGTGTAGCTATCCACATATCAGAGGGGTTGTTATGATGGTTCCCGCTGGCACTCAAGTAGGGGTAAAATGAACAAGAACTATAAGGCCTTGTTTTGGTCAGTTCATTATGGTAGCGTGGAGGAAAGACGATCATAGAGCAGAGATGGCCACAAGTCACAAAATACAAGTCCAAGTCAAGTCCCGAGTCTTTAGGCTAAAGTCCAAGTCAAGTCCCGAGTCTTTAGGCTAAAGTCCACGTCAAGTCACGAGTCTTTAGGCTAAAGTCCACGTCAAGTCACGAGTCTTTAGGCTAAAGGCTAGGTCAAGTCAAGTCTTAAGGTCATTTACACAAAGCATATATAGTAACTGTAGCATAAAGTTTAGATAAAAAAAAACACAACTGTATTTTTTTTTTTTTACAGTCCAACACTTTTTTTTGTTTAAATGCTACATATTTCCTTACAATATTCACTCACAAAAAATTACACGCTCTACAACTCTCAAACAGAACAAACTAGAAGCAATATCACTTTTTGTTTCGGCACCATACTCTGCCCCAAATACTTCCTGTCTCAAGCCAGCCTAAGGGGTTAATACTGTATGTTATATGGCTGGAATGATGGCTAAACGGCTAAGCGGCTAGCACAAACCCTCCCGGGCGTGTGTTCAGATGCCTTATGATGTTTGATGTGGTCGATCCAGTGTATTTAATTTGTTTCCCACACTCTCTGCACGTTGCCACTCCTCTGTTATATGCTAGGATTTTGAATTCCCTTTAACCAAAGGCTACAGCGTACGGCGGTCCCGCCGAAGCCATGCTACAGTGTCGTGTTTACACTTGGCGCCGCTCACTGATATCACGCACGCGCTGAAGTCGGATGTTGTGATTGGTCCGTGTCCGTGGGGCGTGTCCCAAATCAACCAAATAAAGTACACATACACAAAGGAATTATTTTCCTGTAACTTCCGCACACCGTGCCTGGATGGTAATGGAAAGAAACTTGATGTTCATGTGCTATTTTGCACCAAGTCGAGTCGGGAATCATTATAGACGAGTTACAAGTCAAGTCTGAAGTCTATTTATATGCAACTCAAGTGCGACTCGAACTCGAGTCGCTAACTCGTGTGCCCATCTCTGTCATGGAAAATTGCTTACTGAAACAGGGATTAAGTCTATCCAACGTTGTGATGCTGTAATACTGTCTTCTGTACACTAGAGGGCACCATAAAACTGTTGGTGTTTGGAGGGTACTAGGCCTTATGTTAATGCACTGGCTTTGTAAGATCCCTGGTCAATGCATGCCTTCTGAGGAGAGTAACTTAAACCCATACTTAAATGTAAGTATTGTTACTTAAATAATGACTCAAGTAGAAACAGATGCTTAAAACGACTTGAATTAAAAGTACTAATTAATTTCTATTTTATTCATTTGATTAATACTGAAAGGAGAAAGGAGAGCAACCGTAAAACATTCCAAGTGTCAAAAGATGAAATTGACAGTAAACTCAGAAAAGGAGTCAAAACTGATATTATCAAATACTCAGAGAGGTATCTCGACAGGTATCTCAGATATCATGGCAACACAGTAGACCAAGCTGGTAACTCAAGGCAAAAATGTAAAAATGTGTCAGGTATAAATACGAGTTTATTAAAAGGAAAATAAGCTAAAAACAAGAGACAACACAGAGGCTGAGAAATAAGGCTACCAACTGTGAAAGATCAGGTATATCAGCAAAACCATCAGATAAACACTATTTAAAGAGTTTTATCTTCGAAAGAAAATCAAACTCCACTCTTGGAGAAATTCAGGCTCCTGAGGTGTTTCTGTCTATCCTTCTATTGTGAGAGGTCAACTAAATGCTATGTGTTTGAAAAGATGTGTAGCTGCTAAAACCTGTGCTTTGCTGATGTTCTCAGAGAAACAGACTGACCACCCCGGAGTCTAGAACGCAACATCAGGGCATCAGTGTTACGGTGTTTTTGGATCGTGAGAAGCAGAAATGGCAGAAGTTGAATATTCCTGCAAAAAGAAATGAGGCTATAATAAAGGCAAAGTATGGACACACTACATACACCAAAATGACATTATATTAGGTTGTGGAGAATATAGGTTTTCATGTGTTTGCATGGTGCTGAAAAATAACATTCAATTACTGTTTTTGACAGTAAATTAAATAAAGGGTGGTTTTAGAAATGAAATAAATGAATGGTGGTCTCTGACCTTTTTAAACCACTAAATCCATATATATAGGCAAAGCTGTAAACTGAAAGCACACCTGTAAGGCATAGACAGGTAGTAAGAAACCAACAATATGTAAATGTTAAAAATGTTATAGCAGTTTCAATATTAATGCACTGTACATGATAAATTTACCAGCTGCTGATGTGATTCCAGACACAAACGACTGGTACATACTGATAATTAGTAACGTGGCAGTTTTCTGATCACCAAATGCATAATCAAATACAACTCAATACCGGCTGAATCCAGTGTCTTAGAGCAGGAGAGCACTATGATATACAGGACCGAGATACTGGGGTAGTCACTGTCCAACTAGATTTTGATAGCAACATAGTTTCTCCACAAATCTCCTTCCCATTAAATCATGCTCTAATACACTGGTCAGGTCCACCACCTCATTTCTGATTTGCCTTTATGGTTCATTAGGCCAGGAACTCGGCTCATTAGCACATATGTTATATGATAACTGTTAATACGTTTGGCAGCAAAGGCACTAGTGAACAACGAATAGAGCCAGAGCAGTAATCCTTTTTTTTTTTCACCAGAGAGGAATCTTTAGTGCTTTTTAAAGTACTCAACTTCCGTAATCTCCATTTCGTTTTTACGTCACAGAATAATCATGTTTGCATGATGCAAACATTCTAGTGGTGGCTTTATTTTACAGTTAAGTTTTACATAATAATAATAAAAAAAAATATTGCAACACCAAAAAGTACAGTGTGATCTAGGTAGATAGAGCCAAGTTATCTTTCCCATTCCTTCAGGGTCCAAACACAAGGCCTTACACGTCAGATTAAGAAGTGACATGGGAATCAATAAATCACCTTTTTATTTCCAATAGGTGGCATCAAAATGGTCACTCTGAGGTTGGAGGTCGCTGATTAGAATAGGAAGTGGCACAAAGAAGGTATAATATGCTATTTGGCCAGAAATATGTGGAGATTTAAATGTTTAGGTTTTCAGCCACTAACTTTATTGGAAGTCTGAAATTACACATTGTAAAAAAGCACAAAAAAGTTTTTATCTAGCCCCTCTGTTTATTGTGTTTGAACCAAGTCACAAAACTTCACTTGATAAAATGCCTAACATCAGCTTTACCATCGCAAACCTGTTAGCATAGTGCAAGTAAGTCCTAGAGGTACACAAAGCGCTGTTATAGATTGGGACTTTATTGTTTGAGATCCCTGTTGTGGGGTATATTCTCATTTGTCCTGGTTGAACTGATCAGCCAGCAATCCATTGAGTCAGGTGAAAATGTATGTCTTACAACAACAGGAGATTTCCCTCAAATCCAGCCCTGAAACGAATGTGGTTTAGTGCAATAAAAAGGACCATAATCTACTGTCCACATAGTAAAATCACTCGTCTAACATTAACAGCTGCAGAGTACTTACTATATGAGGCTACTCTGAACCAGAGCACTTCTACTAATGCAACAGTGGTGGAGCTCATTTAACACCAGTGGTTTTACTGGCAGTTTATTGTGTGCTCCAACAAATTAATGGGCTCATAATGATTCCTATTACAGATATTTCTGACCACTGCCATCCATTTGGTTAGATGCATTTTTCATTTGTCATGAAATGTTGAGGTGGTCCGCGGTAGGTACCTTGCTCTTGAAATAAACAGGAGTGACTCGGGGGAGACCAGCACATAAAAGCCAGCAGAAAATCCAGGTCTTCCATGAATATTTGATTCCCTCAGAGCGCTGGGTACGGCTTGTGGAAGCTGCGAGATTCTGCCAGACACAGCACAAACACACAGACGTGATGGCAACCGCCTGGCTGCAATGCCACCTACGCCATGATCCAAAGGACTGTTGTGACAATCTGGTACGGCTTGCAATTACTGCAAATAAGTCCCTTCTATCTTTCATTTGAAAACAAGTGATACATAAACTCTACATTATGATTAATGCCAACTTCGTTAGAGAAATTAAAAAGTGTTTCACATGAAGGCAGCTTTTATTTTAATCTGAAACTCTGCATCCAAAACTACTCCAAATTAATATACAGCATATGGACAAGACTGACAGACACGTAGATTCAAGTAGTTCAAGATGCAGTACCGTGCAGTAACATAAGACACAGAATACACAGGTACTTATACTCATCATAAAAAGAAGAGCTGCACCCAGAAGTAGGTGTTGAATTGCATTGCTATTCGGAAGGAACATAAAAGATACCAGGAACAATAAATGGTAAAACATTTTGACTGATATGGGTAATATTTATTGAGCTACACATACAGAAGTAGTGTCTCTCAGTATGGTGTCAGGCCGCCTTGTTTGCTAACGCAGCATGCCAGACGTCTCTGCATGGAGTTGTAGAGGTTCCTAATGGTGTCCTGTGGTAAACCATCCCATGCAGCTTAAATATTCTGACACAGTACCTGCAGATTTTGTGGTAGGGGTGGAAGTGGAGTGATACCAGGTCTTCTGAACGTGAGCCAACAAACTGACCGCGGTGCCTCCCCAACATGGATTCATTAGGCATCGACACTGAAGATGAATCACATGCCATTTTGAGTCACTCCATGACAGTCTGACATGACACAGTTGCAGTCTTTGGTGTTGTTGACGTGGTGTTGAGGCCAGTCATTGCAGTGGTCTGCGTACATGCAGTCATCTGCCAGCAGGACGACTCATGGAGGGCATCACTACTCACTTAATGTCTGCAGCCGTGGCTTTTGGGTCAGTCAGGTACAACAGGTAATGTCCTGTCTTACACCACATTGCGTGGTCATTAATCATGTGCATGTCTTAACACACACACACACGCACAAACACACACACACACACACGCACACACACTACCCTAATCTTAAAATTTCACAAATCACAAATTACATTATGGGGATATGATTTTGGTTCCTACCATGACAAATGGCCCCCACAACATGAGTAAATGACTATATTTTGATCCCCACAACACACTGTGGCAGAAACATACACTATATATATATATATATATATATATATATATATGTAGAGTGAGAGAGAGAGAGAGAGAGAGAGAGAGTGAGAGAGAGAGAGTCAATGCAACAGGACATTTTTTGCCATTTCTTTTCAACCATTCATCACAATATTTGCTGTACAATGTGCAATGTTTTCAAATCATACTGAAAACCAAGAAACATCAAAAAAAGGAGAAATGAGGCCTTTTCCAACAGCATCAATATCCCACACAGTTTATTCTAGAACTGGGATATTCTCTCTGACAACAGTGGATAGGTTAACATGGTAGAGGGTCTATATATTTTATAAAAGGTCCCTGTGAGGTGTTGAAAGCTGATTTTTTATTATTTTCTAATGCAGTTGATCTTTCCAAAGATATGTGTACTAGGAGTAGATTCTTCCAGTCTGTAGTATTTATGCAATTCCTGGTATTCCGAAACTTTAGGATAACTTTATTGGCAAAGGCAAGAAAAGTGAGCATTGGTGTGGTGTATTGACTTTGGAAGGTCATATTTGTGTGGTTTCCCCAACAGGCAGAGCAGGAGGGATAGTGAAACTTCCAATCCACCATACAAGGATAAAAAAAATCAAAGAGTGTCAAAATTGTTGTATGGATGAGGATATCTATAGAGCCAGAAAGTAATTATCAGGAGTATCTAGGGTACAATAAGAACATGTGTCTGTATTTGTTGGTTGCATTTTATATAATTTATGTTGTGTGATATATGACTAAATAATTACTTTATTGAATCAACTGGAGATTACTGCTATTTGCCAATGTAAACATGGTAGTGGAATTTAGCAGTGTAAAATCTAAACATTCATTTATGAAATCCTTTGAGGAAAAGACACTGACGTTGTAAAGACGTTGATGTACTAAGTAAATATTGTAAAGTTTTTATGAAATGTATTATACACTGCAGTGACGTGGTGGTGGTGTGAGTGGATTAGGTACAGCAGTGCTGCTGGAGTTTATAAGCAGCTCAGTATAACTGCTGGACTGAGAATAGTCCACCAACCAAAACTATCCAGCCAACAATGTCCTGTGTACAGCATCCTGTGACCACTGATGAAGGACTAGAGGATGACCAACTCAAACTATGCAGCAGCAGATGAGCTATCATCTCTGACTTTACATCTACAAGTTGGACCAGCAAGGTGGGAATGTCTAATAGAGTGGACAGTGTTTAAAAACCTCAGCAGCACTGCTAATGATCTACTCATACTAGCGCAACACACACTAACACACCACCACAACGTCAGTGTTACTGCAGTGTGAGAATGATCCACCACCTACATAATACCTGCTCTGTGGTGGTCCTGTGTGGCTCCTGACCACTGAAGAACATGATAGTAAAGTATACAGATAAACAGATGGACTACAGTCTATGATTGTAGAACTCCAAACTGCACCTATATGGTAAGTGGAGCTGATAAAATGGACACTAAGTGTAGATACAAGGAGGTGTACCTAACGAAGTGGCCAGTGGGTGTATGTACTTAGGTAGAAAGAAAAGACTAATTATACAGGAGTATACCGGGGAATCTTGGTCTGAGAAGCATAACACATCGCTTTAAGTTATTTAGTTAATAAATGTCCTTTAGGTTCTTCAGGAACGCCTTATGCCTTTAAATGAAGAGAATAAATATTCCTGCCTTAGGCCAAGCTTGTAAGTACACAGGCGAAGGGCTTGAAGCCTAGTCTCTGCAGAGGAGTTTTTGTGAGACGCGAGGAGAAGATCAACTTTGAGTTTCACTGTGCTTTCATCTTTCGCAGCATAAGGGTTTAACATCATCCCTACATTCGTCCCTAACAATCAGCCCCTTCATTTCCACATCAGCAAGCACAGACACGGCTAAGACTGAGAAGACACTCAGGTGAAGCATACGCAAGACGTAAGACTAATCTGGCTGCTTTCTCAAGGCACTGAAGTGCAAACGAGCCATTCATATACTGTAAGTGGCCATGTAATCAGAGACGTCTACAACCTAGTTCAGCAGTGTTCAAATCCAGACTGGTCTGTGAGAACCATCAAGTCAAATGAACATTTGTGAGACCAGGATGATGTGGGCCAAGAAGGCCTGGCTCGCAATCAACTGTCCAGTCCATTCCATAGGTGGAGGTCAGGGCTCTGTACAGGCCGCTGGAGTTCCTCCACAGTAAACTAATCAAGCTAACCTCTTTTTGTACACATGAGCACAGTCATGCTGGAATAAGAAAGGGCCTTTCCAGCTGATACCACGCAATTTTGTATGTTGCAGCATTAACACTGCCCTTCGCTGGGACCAACAGGGTGAGCCCTAAAACATCTCAGGACCCATTATCACTCCTACACTGGAGTTTACTGTAGGTACTATACATTCCGCTATGTTTGCCATTGCGCATAGTAATCTCAGGCTTGTGTGCAGCTGCCGTTAAAACCCATTTTATGAAGCTCCTGAAATTTTTTAAGATTTAAATCCCTTGTTGATCCCACAGTGGGGAAATTTAGTCTCCGCATTTAACCCATCCGTGAAGTGAAACACCACAAACACACTCACTAGTGAACACACTAGGGGGCAGTGAGCACACTTACCCGGAGCGGTGGGCAGCCCTATCCACGGCGCCCGGGGAGCAGTTGGGGGTTAGGTGCCTTGCTCAAGGGCACCTCAGTCGTTACTGTAGGCTCAGGGAATTGAACCGGCGACCCTCCGGTCACAAGGCTGGTTCCCTAACCTCCAGCCCACGACTGCCCCGAAATTTGTGCTGATGTTGGTTCCACAGGCAATCTGGACCTCTGCCGTGAGTGATGCATCAGAGCATTGGTGATATTTACACTTGGCAGTCCAGCTACATGGTGCACTGCTTTGTGGCTTTGTTGCTGAGCTGTTGTTGCTCCTAGATGTTTCCATTTTCCAAAAAAGCACTTACAGTTGGACAGATCTGGACTTGTAGTGAAGGCAATCTATGTCAGTGTCAGAGACAGTTTGAAGCCACTGACCATTCCTGGAAGAACCATTCTATGGTCTGTATAGGTCTATGGGGGTTGCATGGTGTATACGCTTGTATTTATACACCTGGTAGAATTGGGTGTTGTTGAAATACCTGCATGCACTAATTAGGAAAACCTTTGGGTTTGTAGTTTTATGTTCGAACCTGACTGAACCCACCAGTGACTCACTGGACATACCTGTGACCCCTCATATGACAGGGATCAGGTGTACTTGTGGCACATACCAGGTGATGCCACAGAGGTGCAGTGTCTGCTACTAGGAGTGTGAGCTATTGACGCCAGCACTTGAACAACTCAACTAAAAATATGTATTTATTTATTCCCACAGTCATGTGATGCGTCAGTCGCTGAATACGCCTAACACAGACAGTGAAGACAAAGGAAAAAATAAACAAAGCTTACCTTAAGGTCACCTTTCACCTGGACAAATATTTTTGAAACAGTCATAGATTTTAAAATATCCTGTTTAAATGACCTCTCTTGTAATTTTCAGGTCAAACATAATCACTGTGTACTAAATATTTTACTTGAACTGTATTTCTTTAGTAACTGACACTTGTGGTTCATTGCCAAAAGCACAGTTTGCATATTTCAGCATCATAAGGAAATTCAACCTAATAGACCTGATATATCCATTGCTTGCACCAAAACACAGCCACCCATCTCTTCTAATACATGCACAGTTTACTAGCTTCTGTGCAAAACCAAGCAGGACTAGCACACAGAAATAGAGGAGACAGTCATTGTCCTGAAAGAAACATGCTTAACAGAGCAAAGGAGAGAAACATTAAAGTAAATGATCACAAAGAGATGAATAAACATAATCTGACTGCACCTTAGCAGTTACGGAAATTCTGAAGAAGTGCATTAGTTGTTATCAAATGTGCCAGCCTTACGCACTTCACCTTTAATATGCGCATATTCATATCTGCTAATTAGCGCTAACTGAGAGAACACTCACACTGAGCAGCTGCAGTCTCCGAAAAAAAAGGGCTTCCGGACACAGTGTTTCTTAGACAAAGGCTTTTAATGAAAATTGAACCTGTTTTCATATAAAAAGAAAATGTACATCATCATAATATTTATAGCTTCAACATAGCAGGCAGTAGAAAATAGTTTACAATGAAAATATTCATAGCATTCAAATGCATACCTCTAATAGATTCAGACTGAAACATTCCTTGACAGAATCAATTCACTATGGTCTCTATGGTCTATTTTTTGGCTATTTTGGTTCATGTTGCGCGCTACAAATGGTTTCGCATCGTGTTTTCCAGAAATGTGTCGGTTCGGTTGAAGCTGCATAAATGGTCGTTACTGGAGATGGACAGTGTTCTAGGAACTCTTTGCTGCATGTCACAAAAACGCTGCATTAGTGGAAGACACGGTCATTAGTGTATTTATTATGGCCATTTGTACTGCAGTACTTTATTAGGTCCTCTGTAACGTGCTGGTTATCAGAGTAATGCCTTTGCTATTCATCTTTAAACCATAAGATCTTAGGTAGCAGATCCTTCGGCAATGAAAATAAAATGCTCATAGCATGTGCTTCTAAAACAAAAATAAAACTGTATAAGTTCTTTCTCTCTTTCTTTTCCTCCCTTTCCTCTTTCCTAGTTTTGCTTATTTGTTTGTCCCTCTCTTTATTTAGTTCTTTCCTTCTTCTGCTCAGAGACCACAACAAGCACATGCACAGATTCTCCGCACAGCTCATCTGGCACGCTCCAGGTAAGCGGTGGACCTGTTTTTGTTTGCTGCTGTTTTTTTTTTTTTTTCTCTTTTTCTTCTTTTCTCACAGCAGTCTTTGAAGAGCACTGAAGCAACCGAGAGCAAGAAGAAATACAGACTCGCTGCAGATAAGTTATGTAACCCAATTGAGGCAGTTCATTGAATTAACAACCTGCAGTGACTGAGCGTCTGCACAGCAGTCAGTGACAAGGGGAAAACAGAGGTGGAGGGGAGAGAGATCAAGAAAGACTGTGCAGAAACAGGCCACGAAAGAACAGAGGCAGGATTAGCCAAACAAGGTAGAGCCAAATATAGTGCAGAAAAACACACACACAGACCATTCCACCAAATTAGTTCCAACTGCAGTGTTCACAGCTTAGACTATTGATATTGAGGAAGGTTGTGATATATTCCAACACAAGTGATTAACTGAGATTATGAACTGGATACATACATAACCAGCATTTACAGGGTATGTTCTAATGGGAGGTGTTTGTCCCGAACCCTAACTCCAAAATGTACCCTAACTGTTTATGAAAGTACCAAAACTATATCTTTGAAGCGAAGCTTTAATGCCACCACAGAAACACAAAGGGTTTTAGTTCATAGCTGGGGCCTTATTTTAGCTACATCAATACATTTTAGAGCAGGAGGTGAGACCACATTCCTTTCTCTCATCGTCAGATGGTGCGCAGTTATATCCTATTGTCTGGCAGTAATTGTGTCCCAAACTCTGAAAATCGGTGTGTAACTTTATGAAGTGTCACTAACAAAACTACCTTTTTGTGTTTTAATAAAAGTGTTATCATTAATATGTGTACAGCTGTACAAAGCTGTGTTTGCTAGTCATGTACAAGTTAGCTAAAAGTCTAAAATGCGTTTTTTAATGCTTAGTAGAACGACCCATATAGCAAAAACGCATGGACACTTTTCTACAAGCATCCTCCCATCTTAGCTCCCGAGAGTGATCTTTCTGGTGCTGGAGTCTGACCAAAGCTGTCATACACAAACAGGTGTTGATGTGATCTTAATTTGACCCCCACTTGTAAAACACATGCATATAAAATACAAGCTGTGTAAATTGTATCTCATGTTGGGGTTTAATTTAAAGGACAATTTGGCTTAAATAAAAAAAAAAACTATGCAGAGTCTTTCAAAGTAACAAAAACACTACAAAACCCTTAAAAATAGGATGCAAAATGAAAGAAGTAAGGAAATACATATTTAAGTGTGATCTCAATAAAAACTGACCTGTAGGAAAAAGTTTTAATAATATGAGAAAGCTGTCTGAGAATCTAGTGTCCATTAGGCTCTGTTTCTTACTGCAACAGGGAGCAGATTTTTCATAATTGAGTATAAGTCCAGTACATTTTACCTACTTTTTCTCCTCAGTGTTGTCATGATCAATTCCACCTCCTTTCTATATCTCACTTAATCACATCATGCTACAAAACCAGGAGGGTGAAAGCTAGCACACACTTCCTCAGAGACATGTGACATCTTTTCAAACTGCTGCTAATGCATTGTCACTGAACAGCTCAACACACTTGGAGGAGAACACTAACCACCAGTGGCATAGGCCTGTTTTGGCGGCTGTAGTCTCTCTGAATGTTATTTAAATGTACATAAATGCATTAATATTTAAAATTCTTATTTACTCATTATTGATCAGCTGTCCCACTGTGTTTCTGAATTCCAAATACAGTGACTATAGGAACTGGGGGATTAACTGCTGTTCTCAATCACCTCTGCCTCAGTAGTGTTACCAGAGACTTTCTACCTTAAGATGAGAGGACAGCCCTCTGCTGTTTAGCGCTGGGGACAAGTTTAACCCTGGCTCAGCCAATTATATCGGAGGTCAATCATACCAGACCCAGTAGAGGGGCTCTGTTGTTATTTTTCTGAAAACGTCAATCAGCAATCACTGGAGGTGTGATGGGATTTTGGCTGAAAGCTTACTGAAGTCAACACTCAAAATACATTATATGACTGTTGGTCTGAAAAGGTACTAATCTGTAACTTATGCGTTTGAATGCTGTATGTTTGGGACGTGCAGGTTTAAGAGAAAGGAGAGATAGTATTGTTTAACTGTAGTACTGCTGCTGATCAGTCCTGGATGAACATTTAAATCATATTACATAAGTATCTAATATAGCAAACTATAAAGAGACAGACCTTATGTCTTCTCAGTGGGACCACATTTTCTGATCTTTTCCCTTTTTGCTAGGTTGTAAAAACGCAACCCTTCCCACGTCCAGTTATCTCCAGTGACACCCCTGCTAACCAGTAAATCTGTTACATCAGTTAACAGACGCCCCTGATGGCTAGAGTATTGCTGAGCGGTGAGGGGAGATGGAGGTCATCCCACCCACCCTGAGAGAGCGAGGCCAATTATGCTTGCTTGGATTCCCGGCCACGAATGTAGCATTGCTGGGGATCGATTGCGACCTTCCGATGTGATCCTCCTCCATTGTCCTGTTACCCTACATCACTTACACCTCTTGCTAGGGGTTACTTAAGTGCTCTGGTGTAACGAAGACATGCCAGATTTACCGATCGCTGAACCCGTCTTGCGTGGTCTACATTAGCAACAACTGAAATCAATGGCTTTAATCCCTCATCAATGCTACCAAATCAAAAGAAAACCTCATCACAGTGTTCTAAAACCAACCACTCCACCATGCTTTGGTGCCAAACACAAAAACAAGTACATGTTATAACTTCAGGATTGGTGAACACATACTGGTGGACAGCATTTTTCAACCTGGTTACATGAAACATTCAACGTCTTCAGAAATGAAATACTTAGTGCCTTAAGATAACCCTAAATATGCAAATTACTGAGTGCAATACAATATATAACAATGATAACATTGAAGCAATATTATATTACCTTAAAAACAATTCTGATTAGAAAGCAGTATATATTGTATATAATATGGCACAAATGAATGTAAATTCATGCATGTAGCTGACGCAGATATAGAGGAGATTCAAACTACAGCACAACTAAGCAATACCGAATGTTACTGTGATATTATAAGGTGTGATCGTTTGTTTAGCCTGTTCTTAGACTGTTCTTTGTAAACCCAGTGATTTATGGAGCTGAAGACACTCTATGTTTACTTATAACCAAGCTAACTATCCTTAAGCTGTGCCCTATCGTTAAATTAGGTTTTAGGTCATTGAGTTGCTTTGTAACACTTTGCTTAGATACAATCATTTAAAGATGTTTCAGACATTAAACTTAATATCCTTACAAGGTACTTATAATGATTCACTGATACTGAGCACTTATGTGTACACAAAGCACATATTCTCTACTGGTCAGTATAAACAGCAGCATTCTTGGAATCTAGATTTTAAGGTTCATCTTAAGAAACATTATGAGCATTTCATCATTCATTTCACTTCTAAATTGAAAAGGCTTTTAGAGCTGAATATGGGTGCCATTGTTCAAGAAACGAAACACATACATACACATCACAGCATAACAAATTCAGAAGGCTGAAGATGACACTTGGTATTTATAACATTATCTAATAGGACTCTTCTAATGAACTAAATAAAGTGAAAGTTTTTGCAAAGAGATTTTCCAGAATGGAATTAGAATCTGCAATGTCGTATAGCTACCTGTCTGCTTATTCTAGCTGCAAAAACATGTCGAAAAGAAATCGAGCACAGCATGTAACTGGATTGTGTTATTGCTCTGTAGTGTGAATGACCTGATCATGGATAATGTGCTGGTGTGTGAAGTTGGTACACATTTATACAGATTTCTGTCCTACTAATATTGTCAATATAATATCAAAATAAAGTTAAGGTATTGCGTTGAATTTACCCTTGGCTATAACACTTCAGTATTTTGATGTGACACTTGTAAAATGAATGGATGAATGAAAAACAAACCTCTATTTGCAATGCCCACAATGTATTTTGGGTTTGCCAATTTTAAATGGCACATAGCCAATTCTTCCCATAGCAGGTCCAGCACCCATGTCCTATGATACGTGTATTTTATCAGCACATTTTTTTCAGACTATACAAGAAGACTACGCAATCAGCTTGTGTTATTGGGGATCGCTGGGACATGGCACAGCTATGATTCAATCCTTTACTGTCAGATGCACCTATATAGGGGTGGAAAAAAAATCTTATAATATTAAATAAATAAATAAGTATATGTGTGTAAATGTGCGTGTCTGTCTGTCTGTTTGTGTGTGCATGTACAGCTAATACATGCATAGAGTTAATGTTTTATTACAAAACTTTTGATTATTGATTATGTTTTTTTAAGATTTCTATTTAATCAGTTCATCTTAAAAAGCACATGTCTATTTAAAAAAATCATAATATGGCCTGTTGAAATGGAGATTAAGATGCAATGAGAATCATTTTAGTATTGCATGTTGGTACATTTGACAAAATCAAATGGAATGATGAGGTTCCCACCCCTTCACCAATACTTTGCTGTAGGTACATGCACCTTGTATGCACACTTAGTATATACTCAGGCACATCTACGTTTACAGTTATTGAATATAGCCAATCTGTTTGCAGTCACACTGTACTACATCCATCAACTGAATCGCTGATGTCAATTAAGATATTATTTAGGTGATGGATCTTTCTCAGCATAACATGACACGAGTGACGCTCATGCATGTTGCATTGGTAAAAGTGTTGAGCTGGTAGTGGGTTTTTTACACGCTCTGTACAATGCTTGATGGTGCTATATGTAGATCTCTATAGATAACTGTAGATCACTTTCCATGCACAGTATGTGTTAATCGTCCTCTAACCATTCATCAGTGGTCAGTTTCTAATTACAGGCCCACGCTTGGCAGGATAGTTTTGGTTGGGGAACTATTCTCAGTACAGCAGTAATGCTGAAGTGTTAAAATATAGACACAGCTGTGTCTGATGCACCTATCATGCACTGTGTATGAATGGTCCACCACCCAAATATCTGTCCTGCAGTCATCCTGTTGTGGTCCCAGACATTACTTGATGGGACAGAGGGAGACTGATGAACTATACAGCAACAGCTGGGCTACAGTCATGGTAAATGTAGCTAATAAGCTGTAAAAAAAAAAAAAAATCTGATGAATAAAGCATTTTGGGGGTTACAGATAGTTTATTCTTTTCCTTTAACCTTTTAACTCACTGAGAATACCTTCGCCTGCATGTCTAAGACGCCAGATACTCAGGTCAAATGAGTCCAGATTTATATATGTTAATTTTAAAAAATGACCACCAACCATTTAACAACTGACATGTGACTAACTGAACAAACACAATTTGCCTTAAAGCCCAGTCACATTAGCGCATTGTCAGCAAAAGTTAGACCACATTTCTTTATGAAACTCGTCATGATATGTGCCTTGAAGTGTTGCCTTGATAACTTCTGGAGCAAATAAATTTTGTCTGCAAACCTTTGGTGAACTTTGACATCCAAATTTGCGTCAGCGACTTGCTAAATAGGAAGAGTTAAATACAGCAGTGTCTATGAAAGACACCTTTCTTTACCACAGGCTATAGATAAAAGCATGAAGGTGCTATTATTTTTACTTTAATGCTTTTTGTATGATTATGATTTGTTTAGGGAAGGTGAGTTATCTGGTGTGCTTGTTAACTGCTATGCTACCTCCTTGGCTAAGAGTTTCTGCAGACCTTTCTTCTGCCTACAATGCTAGTTTTTTTTTTGCTACAACTCTGCGCAACACTATGCTTCTGTGTGGATATAAATACATGCTGTGAGTGTGTTTTACTGTGTATGGGTTGTGAGTTAACTAGTTTGCCACTTGAGCAAAAACTTTTTTTTTTTACTTTCTGTCCAGATTAGCTCCAACAACCGCAATTGTCTACTGTGACTGAGGCTTTACAGCACGTACATTTTAAGACAGAATTCTCCAATAACACAAATGACCATGGGTTTTATATGTCTTGGGATTTCGTCTGGGATTTTTGACTGTTTGCAGGTGACTTTGATTTGTGGGAGCATGATGAAGTTAAATAAAGCAGATAATACAGCAATGCTGTATCACAGAATCCCCTGATCTAAGAAAATACATTATTCCAGACAGACAGGTATATGCAGATCATGCTGTGGGGAACATTCTCTCTTAAAAATACAACCAATGGTCTACTAGGAGTCACCCTAAATGCTGTCATTATGATTAATATTATTTATAATATTAGCTAATATGACATCCAACTAGGTCATGTCTTTTATCATTTGGTATTTTACTTTACTGAGAGATTTACTATGCAACACTGAGTACTCTGCCATATGTATCATTTGTATATCTTTCTACTTCTACCTGGTAAATTGTCTAGTGGATTTTTAGAAGTTTATTTGTTCAAAAGTGAAATATAAATGCTAGTCAGTGTCAAAAGCATAATTCATCTATGCTATGATAACTTTAGGTGAATGCCTGAAATTGTAGTTTACACACCAAAGACTAGTCTATTTAACATTTAACATTCTCTGTGTGGAAAGAACTGGTCCATTTTGTATGCAGTTAACATTCCAGAATTTCTTACTGGCCTACTCGGCTTACCATTTCTTTATTTTTTGTACTTTATTGCCTTTTTATAATAAGAATTTTAGATTTAGAAAAATCTTTCATTTTTCAGTTCTTTAAAAAACTATAAAATCCTATACAATTATTTTACAATTTATATATTTTTTTCCTCTTTAATCTGGTTGTAAGCACAACAGAAAACACAGATAGCTCTTCAAGTTACTGACAAAATGATATCAATTATGCATTAAAAAAAAAACAAAAATACACTGTAGCAACAGTTTTTAAAAATGTAAAATCAAACCAAAAATGCACACCAACCAAATACATGCATACATACATTACATGCGGTAGACAGTCTTTTTGGGAAGTATATGATTTTAGTATTCATTTATCCTCTTCATATAGCCTTTTTGATTTTCATGCCTTCTCCTCCTACACAAATATTGTATGGCTCACTCAAATTATGGTGATGCCATCAGTGGTAGACATTGAGTGCACCAGCTGAGTTCCTTTTCAGTGATGGATGTCTGAGTACTAGTTATGAGGTCTCTGTTTGCTTGCTGGATTCTATTAATATGTTGCATCCCATGTTGTCTCTAACTGTTGGTTAGATGGACATGGTGGACGTTTGCACAAGGTTCACAATGCCTCAGTGCCAGTATAACCTTTGGATCTTTATCCCATTGAATAACTAAACCCTGCAGCTTGGCATAATGCCAGCCCAATAAACCAAATGGACTTTGCTATGATTTACTCTGAAGCTTATACCATCCTATTATAGCAAGACCCTACCAGTGAAGTGTTAGATCTGTGGTCTGTTTCCATAATATGTTGTTCTACAACTCCTATTTATTCAGGCTCAGTAGCAACCGTTTGGTCCGAATAACTCTACCTGCCTCGTAAACTCTGACCCACATGGTTCTCCTACATGGGGAACACCTGCCTTTGGAATGATTCTACAACCTCACCCAGTGCATCGACTCGTTCAGTAAGGCCTAATAAACGCAACACTGGGAATCTCCTTTCTAATCGCACATGCTACTCTTCACAATAAAATAGATGTAAACAGTGGATACAATCAATAATGCAAGGCTACTGTTAAACAGGAAAAGTTCCACCAATATCTTGGTTTATAGCTAATAGCCAATGGCTTATAGCTAGCACTGCAGTCTGTGAAATGTATTACCAGTTTTATGTAATCTATCCAGTATTCTGGGTAAACTAGTTTAAAATAATGAATCAAACGTTAATAATAATAATAAGGTAATAATAATAAAAACGCTTCCCCAGTTTATCCAGTTCTACAATTCAGCGACATCTAACAATTGATAATCTGAAATTGATGGAACTTTCCTTTGAAAATATATGATGCTGAAAACCAAAGAACAGTATACTAGGCAATGACAAAAAGTGTCTTACTGCAAATCCAGCGCTTGAAGCCTCACAACACTGTTATATTGTGTTATATTGAATCCACAGATTTTCTGCATCTTTCTATTATGTTTGTATACATAACCCACAACCTAGGTTTGATGACATGATCAAATTAGACATAAACAATTGAGAATGAATACCAACATCTGCCACTAACTGTAATAACTCTTAATTTGGCAAAAATCTCTCATTAGCTCAATTACAAAGTCAACACACTGTACTTAGTCAACAGTTGATCTCTTGTACCTTCTATACACTTGAATTCTGCTAGCTTTGAAATCAAGAACTTTCTCTGCCCCGTCAGATTTATTGGCAGATGCATCCATCTATCTAAGTGCTATCACATTTCAAAGATTAGAAGGATTGCAGACTATTTTGGACACATACATTGAAATTTCCTATGATTCGCCCATGACTGGGCTGTCAGTTATGCTAACACATGCTCAATGTTTCATGGATTACATCTCCAATATGCAGCTAATGGTATGGGAACAGATATATTTTTATAACAGTACAAAGAACACATCTTGTCCCACTGAAATGCAGCTTGAAAATTCTATCGTCCTATTCGTTTGTGCAGAATGAACAGTGTATAACATCTGCTTCAGCTCTGCTAGTCAATGTACTCAAAAGACGTGCTACATTTATCAATGTTTGCTCATGTGCTTTTGCACATATAGATTTGGATTTATTATCCAGAAAAAAAATCAAAGGGTTAAAATTAAGAGATGGTGCTTATTGGACACTGGGTATCAAATCGGGTCGATATCGGATATTGAAACAGAATGAATCCAATCCAGTGCTAACACTGTGACATGTCAGGCAGTTAAAACTTGTGGAGAAGCTTGACAGCATGAGGCTAGTAGACTGGTCATCTTAAGATTGTAAGGGAAGTGTATCTAGTACAAATAGCTCCTTTTAACGGTGAAATAGTTTTAGTTTAATAGTTTATATATATATATATATATATGTATATGTATTAGATTGATGGGATTCGTACTGGCTAATCCTTAAGGTTTTTTGATATTGGTATTGGTATTAGGAAAGAAAAAGTGGTAGGGTGCCATGTCTATTAAAATTAAATCTCTAGTGTCGTGGAATCTATCATTCCCAGGCAGTAATTTCCAACTATGAGGGTTCCCACTCATATGCAAGTATGAATAAGAAGTTACTTGGGCCTAAATATTTATACATCCGCCAGAATATGTATGCAACCTCTTCCAAACTGTTTTCATTCATGCTACAGTTAACAGTTTTGGCACTTTTTACTGGATTCCTGGACTTGTTATAGTTTCTCCAATTGTTTTCTTACCTAAAAGGCTTTGTCAGCTTCTCTGGTGAACTGGCAACAGGGGCAGGCAGCTGCAGATGCTATACACTGCTCGCGACGAAGGGTGCACATCAAAAATACTTCCTACTCTAGACATCAAGGCTGCTGATTGCTGGAGCTGTTGAAGGTCATCCCGCTTGAGAGGGCGGCTCCACTTAGACCCTCCTGGACCTGTGAAGTGCTACATGACATCGCCCCCCACTGGACAGGACATGCTCTCCCTGTTTTAACCACACGGCCGGACGCGCCCCCACGCCTCAGACGCTGGTCACGTGGTCAGGGTTCTCCCTGACTTCGATGCACTCAATCTCCTCCCTCTCCCTCTCCCGCTCCCTCTCCCGCTCTTTCCTCTTTGCCCGTTTCTTCTTCTTGTGCCTCTTCTTAGAGGGGGGGAAGAATGTCAAAAACACAGGGAGAATGACAAAACAGTGCAACACTGTGCAGCCGGTGGTAAGGAGCGAGCACTTGAACAGTGTGTAGGTCAGGTTGGAAGGCACAAACAGCAGGGGCATTATCCCAATAATGAAGCACGAGGTGTTCTGCAAGATGGCCGCCCCGTGCTCCTCGAGCGAGATTTTTATGCACTGAGTCCTGGTGTGCTCAGTGGCCAGTACAAATGTGTAAAGGTGGGGGGCACAGTGATCCATGGCGAAGTTGAGAGTATAAATAAGGCACAGGATAGAGATGCTGTCCATGTCTACATTCCAGAGCGTCATGAGGCCTAAGACGCCCAGCTCCACAGACGTGACGGTCAAGATCAACCAGAAGTTCCCCAGGGGGTTGATGACGAGGAAGAAAGTGAGGATAAGGACGGTCAGGACACTGAATCCTGATGTGAGGATCGGCGAGACGACCGATGAACTGTAGCGGTCCATGAACACAAAGGTGGGGTTGAAGACAATGAACTTGATGCTGTTTATGAGGGAGAGTGGTCTAAGTCTCTCCAGCAGTTCCACGACCTCCTCCCTGGTCTTCTCGGTAGTCCTGGCTACCAGGTACATCCTGGAGGCAATGATGTCATACTCATCTCCATTTTTGGAGAAGATGATGTCCTCTGTGAAGTGCTGATACTCCGGGCTCTTCAAAAAAGAATTCTTGAGAATGTTTATAAAATCGCTTTTGGTTGACGCGCTGACATTGACAACCTTCAGATAGTTAAAGTAATTATCGATCCACGAAATCTTATTGAAGCCCTGGCCTAGAGTCTTGAGGTGCTCCTGCACTGTAGAGTTCCAGTATTCAATGGGCTCGTAGATGTAGAACCCTATTACTGGACTGTAGTTGCTGAACAGTTTCTGCTGGGTGAGGGCAAATGACACACTAGGTGAATTGCTGGCTAACAGATTCACTATATTGTAGCCGTCGCTGATTTGTAAACATCCCATGAAAGAAAAAGACGCATAAATCAAGTAGAGAATCACCACGAATGGCTTGACGTAGGTGTTGGTAATCCATTCTGTGTAATGCTCCCTAAGGAAGTGCTGAATGAAGTGGTTCTGGTAGGGCACGCTATCGTGGTGCGTGGAGAGATCATGGCCATCGCTCATCATGGTCTTGAACCATGTGGGCTGGCGGTCAAGATACTCTACAGAGGGGATCTTGCAGCAGAACACACTGTGGTAGCGGTTCTGTTCCAGCTGACCTGCAAACACCAGGCAGGAGCCGTAGAAGGAGAAGACGTAGAAGTAGTTCACCAGGATGGCCACACACATGCTCTGGCAGAAAACCTTGACGGACTCGATGTTGGTGAAAGGGCTGGCACCCATGCCGAAAGTGATGATGTACAGTGAGCTGGTCATGGTGTAGCAAACCATCACGTCAGCAAAGGCATCTGCCACTCGTTCTTTGAAGGGCAAGTTTTCCCGGGTTCTTCTCCAGCCAGCCAGGAGCTCAAACACTCCTTTTGTTCCATGCCCTGAAAAGAGAGACACAGAGCAAGTCTGAGTTTAAACTGGCTTCATGAATGTATAATATAAAGAGAAATACGAAGACATACACACATGTTCACGTTGCATTAAAAAATCATTTCTAAATACGTGAAATAGATGTTTATACACAGTAAACAACCTGCTTATGTAATAATTGTTATTTACATGAACTCTCATGTGGCGGTTCTTCCAGCAATAAATGGCATTCTGTGTGTCCAGGCTGACATAGCTCTGTGGATTTGTGATGGACAGCAGTAGCGCTTTAGAGACACAGTGAATATCATTACCTTTGAACATTTGAATAAATTTGACACTCATGCATCTACTAAATATTTTGCTGGGTGCTGAGGCCTCAGTTCTTCCTGATGTTGCTCCCTACTGCTGTGAATATGTCATGGAATCCATTCTGTTACCTTGCTCTACAACATCACAGAGTTCTCTCTCTGACACTGAGGGAAAAAGCTAATTAAGGATTACTCCAATATAATGAGTCAGATGGATTGACTGCTTGCTGTTAGTTTTATTAAGCAGCTGTAAAATTTGATTGGTTTGTTTGAGTTCATTTCAAATGGCAAACTACATTATAATGCAAACCCGGAGGACATTTTCAATCTTCAAATGTTGATATTTGATGGCTCAGGAAGCATAATGAGGAAGAAATAACAGCAGACATGAAAGGGATGATACTTTTGGTCCAGATAAAAAAGATCAATTATAGTTAGATGTGGCATCAAAACTAATAAGACTGCCAGCCCAAATCAAATTTTTGGCATATACAGATTGTATCCAGACTGATTTTTGGACACGCAAAAACATGAAGTCCAGATCCAAACCACATTTGGAGGTGGTATTGAATATGATTTCAATCAGAACTGAAGAATGGACACCCAAATCCGTGCCTTTTGCGTCAACGCCAAAAACAATGATAAATGTCATATCCAAAGTAATGCAAGTGCTGGGATTCGCCACATAGTTACTGATGCCTACCACAGACACCCGCTCAGATTGGTTGGTGATGTCTTGACACACAATTTTGATCAGATCACTTGCAAATTATGCTAGAATGCCAGACAGTCATCGCAAAGGATCTGATTTAAGAAACAAATCCGATTTGCCTGTGAATACAAGCACAAGCTTAGGTGAAAATGGTTACGTTTGTACTGATTCAGTCTTAACTACAGTTGCAGATAAACATGAATATTAATATCTTTGCAAATCTGAGTGCCATGTGTGATTTTGTTGAAACCTCCACAAAGAACAGCCAAGAGAGATTATTCAGCCCTCTCTCTCAGAAAAAAACCCTGAGCAGCAGAGGAATTAAGCAAGCCTCCTGTCCTTCCATCTAATCTCGTTGTCTAGAAGAAACTACATTTGTTTATCTTTTGGGTCCTATGTATGTTGTGGGGTTTCACTGACCCTTCTGTTGTAAATGTATGAAACAACATTTTGTAATGACAGTTGTGACCCCTTCTCCAAGAGGATAATTCTGACTATTGCAAACATATGAAAAGTAGTTGCAAGCTTATTAATATTATTCAAAGAGAATATATTATTATCTACTGAGACTGTGGGTAGATAATCTATTTCTAGAGTTAGGCAACATGATGATATATATCATTATCCTAATAAATAATGTCCTGATATGACATTCCTTTCTTAACATATGGAGACTGTTGGTACTTGTAGGCCTACCTTGTGTTTCATTCTAAAGAGAGAGATTTGGCCAATTTATTTAAATTTCAATTTCAAAACAGTACGACAAATGATTCTCAAAACAGATTCTCAAATGATCGTTTCAGGCCTCACAGCACCAAATTTTAGGATGTATTTTATTCCTCCTGACTTAAAGTAATGCTACTTCATTTAATGTTACAGAAATCTCACACAGTGCAGCTTTAATGATATATGGTAATGCACAGAACAATAAAAGCTATAACTGTGAACAGATAAGACACAGTGTTATGACTTCAGCTACATGATGCTTTACTAATGTCAGTCTTCTGAGATCGCACCAGAATCAGACTTGGACTGCTAAAATATTACCCGAAGCTTTGAGCTGTGCACTGCATCTGCATAATCTACCTTACAAATGCCTCTCTTTCATACTAGCCCAGGAATCATTACAGCAACTACCCGTTCTGAACAGTCTCACCCAGGGTATATGGCCAACAATGTCCAATTCATTTAGTTCACGATATCAGCAGCACATCCAGGGACCCGGCTAATGCGCAAAGCTCCATTTAGGTTCAGTCTCAAAGAAGACTACTGTCAGAGGAGAACTGGAGCGCATTATCCTGTGCAGTGATGGGTTGAATTGGCATACTCGGCCAAGACTGCAGGACTACACTCAAAGCCTTGTTCTTCACGTTCTTTAATATTAAGCGCTGGTAAATTAATGATTTGGCTAAATAATTGAGTGTCAGAGAAACACAAAGATGACGGTTTCACTTTGAAATTCTGCTTGTGGCAGTCGACAGCTTTGAAAATATGTCATCATCTCTTCAGATGCTAATTTAGTATAGCATTCATTAATTCGGAAAGGACGAGGGACTTCCCAGAGTTGGGGATATGTGGCGGAGGGATGAAGAATGTGAACAGAATCTTTAATGTGCAAAACTCGGAGCTGGAGGCTGCTTGTTCAGCCTGACTTATGTGACTGAATGAATCACTTATGAATGTTAGTACAATAGCCAAGTGCTGCTCATGCACCAGAGAAAGTTCCCTCGTGGAGTGGCAATGGCAAAACACAGTGAGAATACAGTGGACACCAACTTGGATCAGGTAGCCATTCATCACATGTGTATCCTCTTCTAAAAATGTCTTCGTTGTTTGTTATTAGATTTCGTGACACTGTTAATCTCTGGCTTTCCTTCTCCCTGCTTTATTCTCTGCCCATTTTAAAATCTCCAGAAATACAGAAATATGCAGCATCAGAGCTTCACACAGAGAAGGAGCTGTCATTGACCCTGATAGGCAGGCTAGAGGTGAAACAAAGATTAAGGAAGAAAAATAACAATATGCAAATCAGAGTGAGTGTCTGGTCTTTAAATAGCGCTTCTGACAGAGATTTTGCGCCGAACCACCTCTGTCAAAGCGTTTCTTCCCTTCAAGAATGTAAATGAGATCAGGGACCGCAGGCGGAGCGCGTATCTTTATTAATACCACAAAGCAGGAAAAATGACAGCACTAAACCAGGCGCACGCATCCCGCGACTGCTGTCAGCATTCAAGAACGCTGCACCAAATCGTCCAGCTTTAACGCAGAGCACAGAAGGCCATAAGCTAAGACAAGAGGAGGTCTCCCTCCTACAACCAATAAATCACAGGGCTAGCAGGGAGATTGTTGTGACATTCGAAATGAAACCGCTTTTAAAAGGCTTGGCTGATAAAATACTGACAATAAAAAAACATTTCCTGATTATAATTTTTTGACCATGATTATGCCATTCTGTACCTCAATGCAATATTAGCTGCATAAAACTGGTATCTTGGTGATGTTTAAGAGGCCGGTCATCCCTGATTAATCCTCGCCCCACTTCGACCAGCTGCTTTTGCTGACCAACAAGACTTAGTTCTTATCTCAAACAAGTCCTTTCACTTTGAACAGCATAAATTAGCTAGCTGGCTATTCTCAGCACAGACACTGTAAAGAGTAGAACAGTCCATGAGTTTCAGGAAGACACTGTTCAGAGACTGAACATGAAAGGCGAAAAAGTCCTGTGCATTTGTCATCATGTTTCAGAATGTTTTTCAGAATTTAATTCACCATGAGAAATACATACAGATTAATAAGTGTGCTTCTGCTAAATATTACAGTCGTACTGAAATGAAAATAAGGTTGAAAGCAAAATGTGGTCTAAACTAAAACCATTCAAAAGTACTGTATTTTTTCCATATTACTTATATATTTATATTAGATATTATATATATTATTATTTGGATTATTTTCTTTTGAAGATTATTAGCATTATAAAACTACAGTATAATGCAGAAATAAAAATGGAACCTGCTGCTACTTAAACAATTTGATTCCATTGTAGAATAATATGGAATAACGTTTTATGAGTTTTAAAGCTTTTAGGCCCCATAGTCCAGACTTGACTTCAACCACATCAATGCTGGTCAGTGGTGTGCGTAAAGGCACATGGGGATATGGTGTGCCCCCAGCCAGGCGGGTATCCTGGCCCAGCACGTGCAGCTGTGCTTGCTGGAAGAAAAAGAGAGAGGGAGAAACACTGAGCACCAGGGAAGCCGCTTTGCGCTGTCATCCCCTGACATTATCTAAATGGGTTAGCACATCCAGAGCGTGCCTACCATAGATATTCCTCCACCTACTCTTTTTTTTTTTTTTGTCCGAGGACACCCGGGGACATGATCCTGGACTGTAACTTTGCCGTGCCAGGTCTCTGCAGGAATGGACTGGCAAATGAAAGGCTGTAGCTCATGTCGCTGTGCGCCTGCTAGACAGGTACAGAATGGGACGGAGGTTTGGAAAGGCTGTTTGTCATAAGGCCTCCTGTGGATCGTTCTGGGCGAGATGTGTCGAAGAAAGGGCACTCCGACATTCGGGTGCTAGTAAAGGCAGCACACACACCCCGCGACACACAAACGGACACACTCATTAAACAGAATTACAGCTCTGAAACTTCAGCACAGTGCAGAAGGCAAACACATCCATCAGAAGCGTGAAAACACTCCTGGATGAGGTCTTAATATATAGCTCATAAAACATATCCATTTCTGACAGGTGACCGGAAAAATGGTGCATTTATTTCCAAGCTGGTGTCAGTCCGTTTTAACAGCAGTCAGTGACTAAATATACACAGGACAGTCTGTGCCTCTTCATGAGCTTGTATTGTTGTATTACTCTGACAATACAACACATTTGCCTTGGTCGTGTAAATGATCGAAGTTCATCAAAACTAGCTGCATTCAGGTGAAATGGATTGAGCTTTTTTGGCCAAAATATGCATAATGTTTGAAGTGCTCTTATATTTGACATAACTACAGCAATACTGCTTCTGTCTTCCTTCACAACCTTTATTTCTGAACAAATGCACTGAGCAAACATATGTCATCCAAATACAGCCCTGAAGCAGCCAAAGTGTGTGCTCTGTGTTACTCCTGAGCATGTATGTGACATTTACAGTAAATGTTCTCTTATCTGGACGTGGCACGCTCCGCAGGCTCCTGCAGCTAATCCCGCTGCTGTGGATTAGGTGGGCCGTCTGCATAAAACTCAGCTCAACACAATACCCACAATATACCACAACTAAGCACAAAATGCATCATTATGCAGAAGAAGCTAGAACTAGGCCAGGAAATTTAAATCCCAACTCAAACTCAGTCTGAGAACTTTCTGTCTGAGCCCAGTGTGACCCGGACCACAATATCAAGATTTGAATCTGAATCTGGCCTGAGCCTGATGAGACTTTATCACAAGCCAACTCGAACCATATCACACAAATTGTGATAGCCCAAGTTAAAAGAATAAGATCTGATGATAATGTCGCCTTCATTTCAGTTTAATTTTAAATCTATATAATTTTTTAGAACATATTTTACATACAGTGAATAATTTGTATGATTTCCGCAGCTGCTTTACAATTGCATAAAATATCATGTCGTTGCAGTTGCAGGAAAATAGGATTTTTAATCAGGAGCAATAGCTACAGGAAGTGGAGACATAAGGCGCCACCCGATGTGGTCTTCCTATGTCTAAGCACCCAGCGATGTGGAGAGAGAAGTAAAGCTTTCACACCACTCGCAGTACCAGCAGCGCTAGCAAGAGGGAGGATGAAAGTAGGCAGTGCTCTCGTAAAAACTAGGGCTGCAGGTAGCGGCAGGATCTACCAGACACGCTGTTTGGAACTTTGTATGATCCTGCACGTCCGCTATCACTTAAAATAGTAAGACTAAATAAACTAAAGTAGAGAAATACAGAGTCAAATCTGCTGAAAAGGTACAACTCAAGTGAGGGATGGAATAGGCAAAATCTGTTAAACCACTCAAATTAAAAAGAGAAAAATGCAGAGAGCATGTGTCGTCCATACCAAGGCACATGAAAGGCACATGAAAGGCCCATTCCGACACAACAGCAAGTTTTTAGTGTTTACATTATAGGGGTGTATGTAGACATTACATTTTTTACTTTTATAACCCTGCGTGTGGCGTCACTTTCACAATCACACTGGACAATAGCTGTGTGTTCTGGGTTACACTGCTGTGGCAGAGAGCACAATGTGCTTGTCCTACAGAATGTGCCACAATGCAAGTCCGCTGCGAAACCCATGCTATAAAGGAGGGCAAGGGCACAAAACTACTTGTAGCATCTGCGCGATGCATTGCGGCAAACTGTTTAGTTTTGCACATACATTGAGAATGCCTAAAGAAGCTAAAGAAGTAGTACAGGTTAATGGACCCATGATGTGGTCTCATGAGGTCTCGGTCATTGCCTACAGTTCGGTAATACTAACATGTCACATGGTTTTAAAAATATATCCTGCCATCACAACATTGGCCGCATATTTTACTTCACATTAAAAAAAGTAAAAATAAAATATAACCTAACCCCTCCGCCAATTCCAACCTGCTGCCACCTCAGCTGGTGTTATGTTATGATATTGATGAAACATTTTTTTTTTTATTTCATGACTAACACAATATTACATAAAACTGCAAGCTGTGTGAAATTTTACACATTACACTTTCTCCTCCAAATACGAGTGTTTGGCTACTTTTATTAACTCAGGATGGACAAGATACTCTCCACAAAAATAACGTGAGATCCAGTAAAATGCATTATTAATGTAATATAATGATATATATTAAATATAATTTTCCTATACATATATATATATATATATATATATATATATATATATATATATATATATATATATATATATATATATATAGAGAGAGAGAGAGAGAGAGAGAGAGAGAGAGAGAGAGATTAAACCAGTAAAGGTATGAACATGTTCCATAAAGTTTGTCTGTGGTTCTTTCATTACCAGGTTTTCCCGCAATACAAACGTCTGCTGTTCAAAGGATGCAATGAACAATGAGCCAGTCATAGCATGTACTCCAGCAGTACTGCTGTGTCTGATCCACTCATACCAGCACAACACACTCTAACACACGTTCATCAAGTCAGTGTTACTGCAGTGCTGAGAATGATCCACCACCTACATAATGCCTGCTCTGTGGTGGATCTTTGGGGACCTGACCTTTAAAGAACAGGATGAGGGGGGGATAAACAAAGTACACAAATATTTAGATGGCCTACAGTTTGTAACTGTGCTCCTGTATGGTAAGTAGAGCTGATGAAATGGATAATAAGTGTACATGCAAGGAGGTGGTGTTAATGTCACAGCTGACCGCAGGACACACATTTTTTTCCTGGCTAAAATTTTTTTATTTCATCACGCATTATCACGGCTAGCTATAGTATTCAACTATCGCAAAATTCCTTGTGAAACCAATACTCTAATATTCCAATACTCCTGCTCAGCCCTGTTGTGACTTTCTGTTTTATAGGAATTGTATGAATTGATTAATCAGATTAAACTGAAGCGGCATATAAATCCCATTTGTCAAAACATCTGCTTTGCTCTGAGCATCTGCAGTGCTTTTTCACCACTGTGAGGTTCTTGTTTTCCCTAATCCACTGGGACCAAAGGAGGACTAGGCCTGAGTATGTAGTGTGTTTGACAGGGATGATTTGTTCATTCTGAGCTTCATCCATCAGTATGCAGTTCACTTGCTTTATAGAAACCCTGAGAGAAAAAGCGAGACTGAAGGCGAGTGGCATAGGCAGAGAGAAAGAAAGAAAAAGAAAGAGGGAGAGAAAGAGAGAGAGAAAAACATAAAAGAACAATAAAAAAGAGAGAAAGTGAAGTACATGAGCAGTAAGAAGAAAAGAAGTGAAGCGAAACTACAAGAGAAACCGAGCAAAGCTTTAGTCTTGGAGCACTGTCTAGTTTTGAGAGTGTTTTGTCTGTCCTGAGTCAGTTTCTCCCAAAACGTCATAGCATTAAGATCATCTTAACTGTTACAGCGAGCGTTCAAAGTGATACTTCCTTCTCCATCAAGGATCTCTCCACAATCGCCAAAATGCCTCTGGGACTGCAGGCCCTGACTGATGTAACACATAGACATTTTGTCAGCATCTGGTGCAACAATGAAGATACATAAAGGTGTTCCTGAAATGATCAATTTGGCATTACTTTTATCATAAGAGCCATTTAAAAGCGCATTGTTTACTTTACACCACTCATTCAAGTGCTTTTTAAAGACTAGTTTAGAATTAGAAGAAATGCTATGATAGATTTCAAAGCGTCATAATGTTCAAATGTGTGATGCCAGCCCGGACAGGAAACAACACAATTCCTTTGGCTATAAAAAAATGAAAAGATCCCAAACGGCCATTATAACTCTTAAGCAAGAATGCAGAGCTGAAAATATTTGGTAGACAAAAAGTGTACAACCAGTGTGCAAAATCACGCTGGACAGTTTGTGTGTGTTTTCTGTTAGACTGTTTTCATTACCATAAATCTGAATTACTGCTCTCGGCCTGTCAGTGTATATTATGCCACTGTCGGTGCACAGCAGTGAGTTCAAGGCCTGATCTTCCAGCTCAGTTTCTCCTTCTAGAGCTCATACGCCAAAGATGTCACTGTCTTTCTGGTGAGTCACCAGAGAAGTTTTATAGAATAATCTAAGAGTCAATTACTCTTTTTTAGAGAGATTTATATGATCTGTACATGTTCAGATAATAATAAAAGTGCACATCATACCTGCCACTAGAACTTGGATATTTCCAAGAATTTCCAATGTGGGCCATATTTGTTCTGCTGTTTGGTAAAAATAGAAATTATAGAAATTATATTTCATACAACATTTTTGTTGCTGTGGTTCTATTTGGTCACATTTTTGAATTGTTGAGTTTTTTTTGTTGGACTAAGCTCTCCTATTACAGTGTATAGGGAAGGGGTGTGCACATGTACTCATTTAATTGGTCATGGTGCCAATTTTCAAATTTTGAAATCACTGTTGAGTTATTCATTCTGTTTCATTACTGAGAGATGGACGAAATATGCAGACCAACAATTCTGTGCAACAACTTCATGCTTTAACAGGGCTGTAATATGTAGCAGGTTTACTTGTGTTTGCATGTGAATGTGAGCACACCTCTAATGATGCATTGGAGCTGTAGATTTAGCTCATTAGCACGTCTGGAACACCCTCTTATTACTCATCCAGCAACTCAACCTTTCCCTTACCTTTTTTTGAACATGACATCAACAGTGCTATCACTTCATCGATTTTAATGTCTGCAGACATCCTATGTTTGTGTTGTTTCTTTTCCTTTCCTTCAACAGATTATATGTTCATTAACTCGTACGAATATATTCCAATATCAGAATTAGCTGAATTAGAAATAGTTGATGTGACTTTCAAAAATGACATTATTGTGCAAAACAGAAAAGCATGCACAGTCCAAACCCACAGTATCTACTTGCTAAATGCTCAAGCAGGACCACAGAATCATGCCATAATCCTAAAAGTGTCTTAATTGTGGTTACAGGCTAAAACAGGACATACAGTTTTATGATTGGATAATCATTCGATCATCACTATAATATTATTGTATACTGGGACAGTAATAATTCTGTATACCTCATCAATACATTATCAATACATTAAAAACGTAAACATAAAATATAATATAGAACCATTAACCGGACATGACTTAAGAGTGACTGACTGGAAAACTACATGCTTGCTAGATAGCGTGCCCCCAAACTCCCACAGTAACAGCAAACTGGCCAGGTCATTTAGCTTCATCACTAATGCAAAAGCCAATACTAGATAACAAATGATATACTGTGCATCACCCAGAATGAAGATGTACTACAGAATAGCTTAAGTACTGGACTATTTTAGGCTCTTATTCTTTCAGGGGTTTTCACCTCACTGAACTTGAAAATGCCATTGTTAACTCATCTGTGGGCTACACATGGTTTGAAACCCACACGCTTCTGATCCCTACTCTGCCCTGACAATGGCAAATTATATGGGCACTGGCTTAATGGCATGTAATATGTACTGCTTGAAGACATTCATGCTAAGTAGCTCAACTCTAATCTCTTCCCAAGGCCCTCCCATCCCAGCCTTCTTGCACACCAGCTGATCAATAACACCATTGGTTTCCCAATGAGGAGCTTTCAATCCACTAGCTATCGCTGCACCAGCTTTTCTACATGCTAGAATCCCTCACGAGTAGCTCCACGGGCTGTGGAGTGGATGCTGCTGCTTTATTTGTTTGTTTTTGTTGGCCAGTGACTGAGATGGGCTGCTTCTCCCGAGCACCTTGAGCATGTTAGCCATGACCAGGCACATTCGTGCGACACGTGGTAGGAATGGCAAAGCCGGACGTGCGTGAGTGGAGGGCACAAGCTGTTCCACAGTCTGCGGTCCTTAATGAGCTCGATCAATGAAAGTGACGTGCTGGGCTGGAGAGACAGCCGCTGCGACAGACACACACATGCTTGCAGAGTCACACGTACACACACATACGCAAACAGCGAGATGTGCGTTTAAGCTAATCTTGATATTTAAGTATCCATAAGAGTTAATGAATGGCTCTTCAGGACACTGTAGTCGCCCAGCACTGGGCAGTGGTGATAAAATCCAATCAATATCACTCTATTGTCCAAAAGTCCCACAATGTCATAGTAAGTTTATGCAGACCTGCTTTCTCAGCAATGCAGTATATAACTAATCAAGTCATTTACTGTTTATTTATAAAAATAATACATCAAAAAACATCAAGTAAGGTGTGGTCTGATTGTTATCCAATACCCAATTATAGACTAACACAATCTGATTTAACTAATGACACACAGTCAGTTGTAGCTTTCATATATTGCGATGAGCATGTTGAGTTAAACATCCGAAGAGCAGGCGAGAAACAGTAAGTAAACTTCCCCTAAGAGCTGATGGACAACAGGTGTGTCATTTATAGAGATTACATTGGAAGTGTAGGTGTCACAGGTGCTTTCTCCATTAAATAAGGGCAGCACACAAAGCCTGGGGACGAACAAATCTGATTCTCTCATAGTTAGTGTGAACCATGCTTCGATGCAAGCAATTTTCAGAAGACCTCTGTGTTACAAAGACGCATGATTCTCTGTTCATGTTTCCACTATTAGAAAATTAGAAAAAAATTTCACACAAGCGTTTGAATTGTTTGGAGTTTATGGACGGACACGAAGAAAGCCATTTCTTCGCAAAAACCCACAACGTGTTCGGGAAAATATTCTATAGGCAGACTCTTTTTAGCACAGTGCAGTTTTTGGATGAAATAAATATCACTGCAAACAAACACTAACACCTCATCCCAACTAAGAAGGATGACGGATGGATCATCATGACAGATGGGTTCAAATGTGTATCAATGCATGAATGTAAGGACAGAAGTTCATGGTGTGAGGCTGGGACGGGTGACACAAAAAGACAATGACACACAGCACATAAGTAAATCAACTAAAGAACTGAAGAAGAGGATTTGTGTTTTGGTCCTGCCCTAAACCCTACTGAGAAGCTGTGGTATGACCTGAAGAGTGCTGTGCAAGAAAGGCATCCCAAAAATACTGATGAAGTGAAACAGGTAAGCGGGGAGGAATGGTCTGGTTTGGTGGAGGTGATTGCTGCTTAGGGGGGAGCTGCAGGATATTCAATTCAAAAGTTAATTTACTTTTTCTAGTCTGAACTGTGAATGTTACTTAACGTGCTCAACGAAAGAGATGTTTAGGTGTTAATGATGTAGCTAGATTGTGTTTGTCTATAATCGTGACATAGATAAGAGTATATAGACTGTATTTTATGAATAATCAATGCAAAAAATGCAGAGGATTAATAAGGGTTCACTTACTTTTTCTTGCAGCTTTAGCCCCCTCTTGTTTCTTAACTTCCTAAATCCAAACTTGAATTAATTGTCTGATAATACGCTGATATACCTGGAAATGCTATTCAATTATTTTATAAAATGTATTAATAAATAAATAAATACTACTACTACTACTACTACTAATAATAATAATAATAATAATAATAAGAATAATATTTTTAAACAACCCATGCTTCTGGTTAACATTTACAATGCTGTTGTAGGGTCCTTGCATAATTTTAGGAAAAAGAAAAAGCAGCTTAATCAGAATATGCTATTTTACATATTACTTAGTAAGAAGGTGTTTATGAAATGTATTACTCCAAGCTAATATATCATCAAATACTCCTTTTCTCATAGCAGCCACAGTCCTCAAGGTGTCAGAATTCCCCTCTTCTAGTATATTTATTTGGAGGATGCACAGGAGGATCCACAGGAAACACACATACACACACATTGTGACATGCTACACACCCAGCCACCCACCACACACAGAGTGATAGCTGTTAACCCATAGACCCCGGTGGAGGAAATTGACTCGTGGTTGGTGGCAGCTTAGGATGAGAATTGACTTGCTGTGACACCACAATGCTAGCACGCTAATGAGGCAGAATGATTAGCTATGCAGTTTCACTTTAGCAGTGCCTGATGGCTTAGTTCGTCTGAGAGGAACTGGAGAATAGTCCTTGCAAGGACACAATCCGCAACCTACAAAAACGCATGAAACAAAGTGAATCTTGCATCAGTTCTCCAATGAACACAATTTTAACCCCTTATTGAACAACAGCAGCGACCACAGGAAAGACTTCCTCTTCACCATCCACAGCACCTGATAATGATTCATGCTGATTAAAGTGGGAGTATATTGCCAAACATTTTGTGTAGACTGAGATCAAGGGGTGAATACGTAATGTGTCATTGATTCGCCATCCTGTCATTTGTCCATTCAAGGCACTACATCCACGTTCTGCTGCCAAGAAATGAGACAGCCTCCGAGTGGATCTAAAAATAGGCGCTCCGCATGCGTCTGAATGAAAATAACTCCAGTATTACTCCAGCTCTTCTCATCCATTGTTTTAAAAAGCGTGTCGCACACAGCTGGGCTGGCTTTGTCTGCAAGGGTTTTTGCCTATGCTAAGCCTACCAGCTCATTAGTCCAGTACCAAACAGACGAACATGATGCAACTAATGTCTTGAATATGTCTTTAACTGAATTACTCTGATCAGCCTCATTATATGCCTCCATTTCTCGCACTGGTCTTCATGTTAAGAGACACTAGCAATAGATTCCCACATGTGGAATAAACTCTTTTCATGTATGTATATAGACGGCCCCCTTCTCCCCCATAGGTGTATGTGAACCTATGGTGTACAGTTCAATAGGACTCCTGTGGAGAGGGTGGGGGGCATATATAGATCAGATATTATTATTATATATTAATATAAATAATGAAAATAATAATAATAATAATAATAATAATATGTAGAGAAACCTTGAACGAAACACAAATTGCTGGGATGTGGGGGTGGGGGCGATAATAGAACATACCAGAAAGAACCACATTAACATAGATGACATCAACAATGTTGTCATAAAAACATAGTTCATATTAGGAGTCTCGCAGCACATGTACATATCTGCAATACACATAGATTCATTTTACACATGAACAGATGCTGTCCACCATTTACACTGATATGCGGTCCGATAGTATGTTTTTCCAGAGTTTTCAATGTTAATGGAATTTTTGGATTTCCAGTTCATGAGGAAGGTTTCCTTGGTGATGATTAGCAGGTCATACATTTCTCACATATTTCCATTAGTCAAATTGATTACTGATGTGTCTCCAAGTAGACAAAGTGATCGTGACAGGGGGATATGGGCATTTAACCGGAGTGATAGGAGGTTAATAACTTGCCAGAAATGTTTGATTGGTGTGCAGTGCCGAACGGCATGGGCAAAATATCTGCAGTGTTTTTCTGTATGCCCTGTGCATGCTCTGAGATCTTCATGGTGGGGAACCCTGTTTTATAAATCCTGAGCCAGTGGTAATGTGTAGCATGTTCTGTGAATCATTTGGTATTGTATAGGTTGTAGGTTGGTGCTTCTGACGTTCAGTAATAATAATTCAGAGGTTTTTGTACGCATCTGAATCCAGGAATCGAGAGTAATTGATGGGTGTTCCTAAAGTTAGTAAGTTTATAGTTAGGTTTAAACAATGATAAAATCTGACCAAGATGACAGCAAGTTTCATGACTTTTCTTTTAGTCTGACTTTCAAGCAAATGATCAGATGATCTAATTTGGTGGTATTCCAAAAATAATGTTTCTAAGATACCTGTGGAAAGGGTATTATTGCGCTATTGTGAAAGAAGAGAAATATTGTGTTTTTATTTGTAATGCAATCAGTGATACGAGTATGATTAGCTCAGAGTAGGGAGTTTGTAATCTTGTAATCACAGTTGTTGCTACTGTTAGGTTTTTGAAACAGCTGTGGGAGCGTTTGACTGATGAGCGGTAAGTGTGTCACTCTGTGTCTGTGCATAATGCGTGTTCTAAATCTATCCATGTTTGCCAGGTTTGTTTCAGCCAGCTTAATGCGTATTGTATTTGGTTTGCAAGAAAGAATCCCCTCTAATTCTCCATGACACTTCTGTAGCTACTGGTTTGGCTTTGGGTTTTAAGCCTTAATTGACTTGTTAGAACAAAAAATGTGATTAGGAAGTGTCAGCTACTGACAATTCCAGAGCCCAATAAATTAAATAAACATTTCAAACCTTGTCCTAATACTCAACAGCCACAAGCTCCTTTCAACTGCTAGCTCACAATCTGAAAAGTGTACCTAATTGAGACCTACAAAGCAGAGGGAGACTCTAAAAGATACTGGAGCACTGTCCCAAACACAAAACCCACCAAAGAACACAGCAGAACTGCAGGCTTGTGTCCTTCCACCTGTATTCAGGGCTCCAACATAGATGTTCTTGTGAAAGTGAACCTAGTACAGTCCGACATTTCATATTCTTTTAGACTACTGAACTACTTACAGCACAGCACATCAACCCCACAACATCATCAAACAGCACACCAAATACTTACAGACAGCTCTGTAAATTCAGCGTTTAGAGTATGTGTAATACTGGACTGCATTTAAAGTAAAATATTCTGTTATAAAATGTTTTAAATTATAAAACAGGCCAGTATCCTGGACATGCATTAGCCCTTGTCTAGGAAATAAATGTCATTTTAACTGTGGTTTACCATTACAAATATTTATAGGTCAGTACAGTATCTGTCACTTCCCAGTACTTGAAACTAAAAAAACAGAGAATCACCTGACACCCCCACTTACAACTGCCAGTGGGCTTGGCTCGTTTTATAAATCAGCTCAACTTTAAAAGTACCTTTTACTGTCCAAGTACCTAACGTTTAGTTGATTTTCTAGGACAAAAATAAGCTACACATCTTAGAGACACATTTTAATAAACATTAACTTTTTCCTAAAATTTAATTACATGTAAAAATAAAATGTGAAAATGCGGCATAGCATTTTTCGCCAAACTCAGGAAGCAAATACAGTCTGCATATAACAAAATTGAAAAAAAAAAACAAAAAAAAAAACCTTTTCTGTTTTCAGAGGATCAGTTCACTTATTTTCAAACTTAAATGCACAATGCTCAAATGTTTTCACAACGATTAATTATATATTTATGTATTATGTTTTTTATATAACTAAATGGTAGGTTTAGTTGGGATGTTCTTTGGTAAGAATACAATCAACACACACCTTTGCAGTTTAAGAACTCATCATGAATCTGACATAGATTGTTTGTCAGGACCTTTATATTTAAAAAACAGACTGGTAAAATGAGACCCGATGCCTTTTTATCATCAGCATCTGCTAAGTGATCTCCCAATAGAATCAAATAGAAAATGTACTACACAAAATAACGTAAAACACATAAATACAATCCAGTTTTTACAAACTGGAACTAAACTTGATTTAACAGTGTTTGTTGCATGAATACTGTTGTTATTGGAACAAAGTCTCCAATTTGGTAACAAGAGAAATAAATCCTACTTGTGAAAGTTCATGTAACAAGATTCTTTCAGGTTGTTTGGTCTGTCCAATATGAATTTAATGTTATGCAAAGACAGGTAAACGTGAGGTAAAAGGTTTTGTCCCCGACTACATTTGAGAAATATCAAAAAATAACAAACAATATTTTTATGCTTCTGAAAGGATAATTCCTGTGTTTGATCTCGTGAACTCAGTACTAAAACAGTACTGTCCAGACGTAATCTGGATGGACAGATTTGAATATCACTCCTACTCTCATCTGTATTCCACTGCCTCTGTGTCTGCATCAGTTCCTCAGCCCATCAGAATCATGCCGGGTCCCCAGAGACGCCTCGCCACGTCACAAGACGCCTGTGGCCAGCAGTGTAAAGTGTCAACATTCATCTTGCCCAGCGGGACAAAATCTATCCCACCAGATTGTCCCCCCTTGTACGGCCCCAATGCAAAAGCTCAGTAAATCAGGCCTCTCTGCCATTCGGCTAAGAGCTCAAAAAAATCCACCAGTCAGGCCGCAATTAATCTTCCATGCTGGACTAGCCTCGCTTTAACACTGAGAGTCCAAGGAGCCCAGATCATTTGGGACACAATAGAGGCGGGCATGAGGTGAGAGATTGTACAAAGAGCAGGGTGTTATAACCTTGACCAGGCTTATAACCTTAACCTGGATTTTACCACATCATTACTTTATCAATCACTTTTCCGTTGGCCTTGTGTAGTTGGGCACGTCTCACCAAAATCATCTAAACGATGATCTCCATGGTCAATCATCACTCTGCACTTTACATTTAGCATATTTATTTAGCATATATGTATATATTCTATGCCCTGTGTATACCCTGCATCTCTCATCTACCTCAGCCTTACCATTGTGCTATATGGAAATGTGTACATCTGCATTCCATAGTTTTTATTCATAACTTTATACTACTGTTATATAAAACTGTACATTAGGATTTTGTGCTTAGTATTGTATATATTTCTTGTCTAATGTATATTTTTGTATTTAAGTACTGTAAGGGTTTATGCACCTCAATTTTCACTCCCCTTCACACCTGTGAAAATGTGACGTGACAATACAAGTGATTTGACTCAATTTGATTTGATGTTTCCCTTCACTATAAATTTTAATGCATACATTGTTCAGTAAATGTCCTTACATTACACTAAAGCTCTGGCGTTCCATTTAACCAATGTGGGTAATAAACTGTGGGGCTCTGATGCAATCACTGTTTTAAAACAAAAATTGGCATTCTCTTCATTCCTAATTGGCACAACGGATTTGAGAGTTCACATGGATAATGCCAGAGGGGCGTCCCATGTAACTGAACGGGGTCTAATTAGGTAGGGAGTATTTATAGTTCTTTCTCTTTAAGTGGGCCTTTCCTGCAAAGCTGATTTACAAAATAACAACACAGGTCTAGCATGTGGCATCTGCATTCATAGCACAAGTCAGGAAAGGTACTGACAGGGCTCTAATCAACTAGACACCACCACAGAGGGGACAGGACAGGATTGTGATCCATGTTTGATTTACTGTCCCGTTACCTTGTCGTGACAGGATGTTGGTGGACATCTGCTAGGCCGGAGAGAATGTCAAACACGTTCTGTTTTCATATCAGTCCGACAGTGTTATGCTGCATAAGCGGCTATAGACCAGCTCTTGAGCTCAGAGCAATAACAGATACAGTTTTCAATAGCAGTTGCCAATGGAGCGAGTCTTCAATAACCACTAAATGTAATAATCCAACCAGCCAGGGGTGAGAAATTACAGAATGATGGGGCAACAAGACACTTCTGCAAAATGCTAAAGTCTGTGTAAAGCTGGGGCAACATTACACACCCCTTTTCCAAATTATACTGTAGCTTCGAGCTTAGTGCTCTCACTTTAGCTGCTTGGCCCCAGGTCTGCAGATTTTAGGGCAGGCAGAGTGGACAACTGTTGTGAAAAATGGAGAGGTAAAAGAAGAGGTGAGGGATCTTTTGCCTCCTGAATGCATTTCAGACCAGTCACAGTATATCAGTCATTTGATTTTTTGGCAGAATGCCAGTGGTCAACAATTCTGAAAGTATCCCAGCAAAAGCCAATGACAAAAACGTGTACTGCAGCATCCATGTAGTGTAAGACACAGGTGGGCAATGACTCTGCGTTATTAATGCACCACCAGAAAGGCACATACACAGCGCTGAACTCACAGGGGAGGTCAACATTAACCACAGGCTTCATGCTACCAGTCACCCGCCTCACACACTAAACGCACTAGCAACCCACATCCCCCGACACAGAGTAACACAGAGGGCATGCACCTCCCATGATCCGCCTAGCATGCCCATCAGCATGGCCACACCTCACCAGCTTCTAGAGCCAATAGCAGGAAGCTCAATATACTGCATGTACAGCAGTAAACAAAGGCAAAGGCGAACTGGAATTCACGTCATATGTAGTATGGCTATAAATAATTGAGTTTATAGCAGAGTTACAATAAAATGGGTTGAGAATTTCTGAAAACTATCCCTATGGCCAGTGAAATCTAACGAAGCTACTGTGGTAAAAATCTATGAGCTATTAAACAAGGCTTACAGACACCGGAATTCAATAGTCACTCAAAAAGCCGAAACTGTATCTGTCCACAATGTCACCATATATAGGGGTTAAGAGAAGATATACATGTATACATGTATACATATATATACATATACTGTATATAAGCTGCATCCAGGTCTTCATTAAGGTTGCACTGACTTGTCGATGTAATATATAGCATAGTATGATGTTTAAGACCACACCAGGAATGTCATTCTCACTCCTGTTCTAATTTGAATGTTAACATTTTTCCTAAACATCATTTTTTGCTTTGCTACCACTGTCTCCTGGTGATGGGAGGTCATATGTTTTAGGTTAATTTTATTAGTCGGCATAAACATGCACATGAATCAGCCATGAAGCCTGAGATACCCAGATCAGACTTCTGTTGGGGGATTTGAACACACATTCATTCATAATTTCCCTAGAAATGAAGCTGTTACCAGTGTAGCTGTCTCCTGCGTCGGAGTATGCACACTCAGAGCCATTTACAATCATTATGCAGTTTTGAGGTAAACATGTTTTATTTATCCCGCTGCAAAAATTTGCCTCTAATCATCATCAGATTGTTTTTTTTTTGTTTGTTTGTTTACCTCCCAGGCACAAACAAAGGTCCATGGCGACAAAGGTGCAGAACAATTATTCACTCCCTCCCTCCTGCTTTGAGAAGTCGCAATTAGCGTAATCCAGCACGACAATCAAAGCCAACAATCAAAAGGCACACCTACCCATGGCGAAGAAGGGGATTCCAAGCAGCGTGGAGTTGAACTTGCCGTCGGAGATAAAGAAGATGCCGGCGGCCGTCACGTTGGCAATGCAAATGGTGAGCACACCCAGCAGGCCCAGGAAGGGCTTGCCCCGCAGGCAGTCCCGCATGGAGCTGGAGATGGTGGCGGCCAGCAGTACGAGCACCAGGCTGACCAGCACCTCGCTCTTGGCCAGCACACCTGTCTTGTGGAAGTCCCGCCACAGGCTGAAGGAGGTGAGCCACTGGATATACAGGTCCTGACTGGCCGTAGCCAGACGGTGCGCCAACTTGCAGAACTCGTTCTCCCACTTCTCGGCAATGGCGTCCTGCACCATGGGCCGCAGGTTGCGGAGGTAGTAAGTGATCTGGATAGCGCGGGCAGACTTGACCTGCTGGTCTCGGCTGTGCGGGGCAAGGACGACGCTACCCAGCTGGTGGCCAATGAAGGCCACTCGGCCATCCTGGAGATAAAACAGAAAGGTATGAAATACTGAAGCATACATTTGGAAATTTTTCTAAAATCTAGATTCAAAATCTCTTAATTCCCTTTGATGTGTGGGAAAGAAGAAGAAATATGTTATTATGAATTAATTACATAACAAATTATTGTTTAGTGGAAAGGAAAAAAATGAATTCTTTAAACCAAACAGAAAACTGAAGGAGTCAATCTATCAGTACAGACTGTACATCCACTCAAACAAAACTAATTATGCTTTAATCTAGCATGCAGTGCTTTATATAGCTATCCGTGATATACTCTGGAAAGCCTGTAACATACTGTGCACTACTACGAATAATTACTACTGACCTCCATGGCTACAGCACAACCAAAGTCAGATCCTTTTCTAAAGCTGGTTTACCCCACTGGACTATATGTGTAGATGTGACATAAATGGCTATCATGAGCAACAGCAACAAGACACCTTTTTTTAAATCAACAAAGCAGTTTTAATATCAGTGTGGAGCTACTTGTGGAAACAGCAAAAAAACAGATAAGTGGAAAACATAAAACCAACCCAACAGCCTCTTGGCATAACTGAGGCCAGTCTATTGACTGTGGTCAGGCTCAACTACCCACAAAACACACAGTTAAAAAAACAAATCACAGTGAAATTAGCCACAAGTAGGCGCAAACTGCCCGTGAATTATTACACACTACAAGCACGCCTTACACATTCAAAGCTGAGATTAAGCATATTTGAGCTACTTTATAAAAATAGTGTGCTGATGCTATACAGTTATTTAACCTAAATATCATTCAACCCACCGTTAAGCCCATATAACAAATGGCAAATTCACAGTCTAAAAATCACACTATGAACATGGAAAAATAAAGTCAGTCTTTTAAAGTAATCTGGTTGGTCAATCTTTTATTCAATATTAAACGTGTTAGCATGGTTTGGGTGAGCTGTTTCTTTAACACTTGCATTTTAAGGCTTGTTTAAAATGAAACATTTTGATTTGTGCTGTAATTTGAAAGTCTGGCCGTAACATATGACTATGGTATTGCCCTTGCTGCTGAATGGAGTTTGATTGCGGATGCTAGCTTTGGGTTAAATTATTTTTGGAGGAGACACATCTGAGGTATGCCAAAGATAGATGACAGATATTTCAAGCAGAGATGCATGACGTGGGTTGCCAGCCCTTAGGTAACCAAAAAAAAAAAACCACGAAAATGAATGCCTCGGACAAATGAAGCAACCATTTCTTGGCACATCATGGAAATGGAACAAAATGACTGGCCCCCTACTCTCGCCCATAGCACTACTGGAAATAGAACAGGAATTCAGAGGATGAACTGAAATAAGAAAAACAATTTCAGTGAGGAAAAAAGTTGCTCTTATTTACTCAATTGTTTTTACTGCCATTAGTATTTGAACTAATTCTCTGTTGATAAAGGTAAGAGTAATAAAGGTCCACTGTTAATCCCTATAGGACAACACTGGTGGTCATTCAGCAACACAAACGGTCTATATCAACACAGTGTTTTGTGCATAGTGTATCTTGTCTAGATGGACACGGGATGCCCATTTGCTTCTCCATGAATTGTTCATTTTCTGCTAGGCCTATTTCATAACATTGAGATAAAGCTGGCGGACAGAGCTTCCAGCAAAAAGGACCCCTAAAGCCAGGCCAGGGAACCAATTCTGAGTGTCAGGCTGGGCGTTTATCCATGCCCACACAGGTTTTAGCCGTCTAAGTAAAAAAAAAAAGTCTGTTAAAACAAACTGCAAACTTCCACAACAGTGGAGGAAGGCCTGAGCAATCTCCTACACCACCTTATCTTCAACTAATGTAAAAGGCCAGAGGAGAGTGTCAGAGGAGGTCACATCAAGCGGCTATGCATTTTTAAATGGCTGTGTATTCGCATCAAAACCGAAGGGGGCTCTGAAGGTTCAGTGTCTCAGGGACACTGTGAACTGAACTGAATGCAACATGGGCGGCTTCTATGAGCCTCAGCAATGCCTTAAAAGCAGCAAAACAGTCTGAGGAGTGTCCAATAATGGGTGATGTGGAGCGATCAAATAGCTAGTTAGCTGTATAATATTTTTCAACAGCCACAGCGACTGTTCTTTACATGGGTCTCTTGTTCTCTAATGTGAGGTACTTCTATGCAGCTGTCCACTGTCCATAATGACAGTTTCAGGAAATCTATCTATTTAAATCCCCCTATTAAACTGGGTGGAGCTAAAGGTGACGTATCTGTGTTAACTGAGACGATAATAGCAGTAGAAAATTCCTGATTGGATGTCCGAGGGAAAAATATGATTCAGCGACACATCTAGTCTGAAACAACACCCACTCACACTGTGCGATGGTGTTGGCTGTGTGATTTCTTTGGAGTAGTACTGGATCAGTTTGGTGACATTTCAATGATGATGGCATTTCGATATCGATACCAACAGCGCAAAAGAAAAAGTGTGACATACAGAGCGCTGTGGAAACCCACATTTAGAACGGCTTCGGATTGTGCAGCATTAAGCTCTGGATGCAGAAAAGATGCAAAGGACACAATGAGGATACAAATGAACATGCTAAACTGCATTAATAAAAAAAGAAGCACTAGCAATTAAGCAAAGAAAAAAAATTAAGCTCAACTGCTAACAGAACAAGTGTGTTCACAAGTGTGCAACTTTTCCCTTCTTCTTTTTCTGGCAGAAATATTGACTTAACTCCATGTGGGAATGAGTATGTTAAAATAAGGACTTTGTGCAGTGTTCATTTCCTGAAAACTATGATGTAAACAACCTAGTGTCCATGTCAAAAACAAGACGAGACAAGCGTGATCAAACATGTGACTGGTTCAGGACGTCACAGCATGAAATCAGAGTCTTGACCGTTATCTTCCAGCTTTTGATGCTGATGAACCAAGTAAAAACAGAGACAGGACAAAGTAAATATAATATGAAGCTCATATTTACACATGCACACCATGTATTTTAATATCGCTGTCAATTTTAGTCGTAGGAAAAAACAGGGTCTGCTGACTCTGCTCTACAGGCTAACATAATAGGGAGGTGGGGGAGGGTGGAGTGGAGGAGCGGAAAAGACAAGGAGGACTGATAGAGGGGTATCGTTCTTGTTTTTAGGACTTTAGCTACAAATACAACAAAATATAAGTGTAAAAAGTGACTATAAAACACAACAGACCCCAAGAGACATCTGAGGACCCGCCGCCCACTATACAATAGTGAAGCCAGTATTAATTTAGGATTCATCAAGGAGGTTGTGTAGCCAAAAACGTATCACTGCTAACTTCAGTTTGACGCGTTTCATGTTGAGTTTTTAGCTTTAATGCTGATAAGGGTATGTGTAACTCATTTTCTCCAGTTTAGGCGTTCAGGTTCCACTGGTCACATAAACTGGTAATTTAACTGTGTTCTTGTCTGCCTTGAGTCTTAATCACTGAGGCAACGGTTGCTCCAGTCTTCATAATGTTTTAGATACTGCTGAATTATTCATTTAACCAAACTAAGGGACAAGGCACATTAGCCGCGTGAAGCCACATTAAGCGTAAGTTAACTCGAACAAGAACAAGAGAGTAAAGGACTCATTAGTAGCACACGGGAGAAGTCCGCCTGCAGGGCTGCTAAGAAAGCCTTCCAACCCTTCTTCTCTTTTCCTCTTATGTAATAAATTCTAGGCTACTGTAAGCCAGTAAACAGTGTTAGTTTAAATCTGTGTTGAAGAGGCAGTGAAGCCTGACTAACATTACACATTAAAGAAACTGAAAGGAGCAAATAGATTTTTGGTTGTTGTCGACTAAAACTAGACTCAAACCAACATAAAACTGAAACGACAAAAAATGTGACTAAAACTACACTTAAGTCACATAACTATAACTACATTAAACCCTGCTGCCAAATTTAACAATGATGTTATGTCTCATATTGATGACTATATGATCTCCAAATTATGTAACTAGTGATCTCCAAACACTGTAACTCATTATTCCCAGAGTATCTCAAAACCTGGAGAAAGGAGTTGCCAGGTGGCAGACCGTTTGGGTCCGATTGTGGCTTTCCTATGTGAGTGTTGGTTACTACCAGGCAGATGTGGGACAATTCTGGCATGAATACTGAATATGAATAAGAACACGGGACGGCAGCTCATGGCCAATGTAGTTGCACCATATTTGGACCACAACTGTGAGTTCCACTCACTCATCAGCCTGTGGGCCAGATGACGCACCCATATACTGGGCCAGAGGAACCCCTAAAAATGGCCCAGGCTAATTTTGCTTTCGAAATATGACATCAACATTTTAACGAGTCATTATTTCAGTAAACTAAATCTTATTTTGAGACACTGAGCCAACCTTTTCAGAAAATGAGTCGGTGTTTCCTGATAAACAGTGAAAGAAAGAAACAGAGGAACTGAAGAAGCAGCCGTCCAGCAGTGATGATGTTAATGCAGGCTCGGTGAGAGTGGTGGTTTCCCACCTAGTCCAGCGCCACGGCATTCCCCGAGTGCAGTGCAGGACTCTGCAGCTGATTCATAACCACACACACACACACACACCAGCAGCAGCAGCGGCGGAGTCTGTTCATAATCGGGGGGGTTTACCCCGGGGGGCACTTCCACACACCGTCACTGTGTGACTGACTGTGGCTTCAGATGAACGTCGCTAGCATTTGTTGGGTTAGCAACGAAGCTACAAACACCGCGCTCCCCCGCTCAGCCGCGGCGCCTGGTTTTATGAATGTAGGCTAACACGAACAGGTGCAGCTGGCGTGTCCTCTGAGGCCAACACGACTCCTTCCTCCAGTTACCTCAGGGTACGGAGCAGCGCGGTCCATGTGTCTGTTTCGACAGCTCCTCCAACTTGAGGACGACAATTTCTCTGTGAACCAACCGTTACAGAACTGCAGCAACACAGCTAACCAAACCGAGCTACTCACCACACACACACTCTCACACACACAAACACAAGTCTCTGAAACACCAGTCACTGAGGAATGAAAGACTGGGCTAGTCTTCCCTCCACTGCATTTTCTGCTGCGTCCGGAACACACACACCGAAGTTGTATGTTCAGCCCGCGCGGGAGGAACCAGCCCAAAAACAGGCAGATTTCCTAAAGGGGGGCGTGTGTGGTGTAAGGGGGGTCCTCTACCTTTAACGTCGTGTTGGGGTAGCTGACGGGCACCTTGGCCAGCGTGCTGTTGGCCAGCACGGCGGCGCGGATGTCCTCGAAGACGGAGAGGATGTCGTCGAGCACGCAGCGCTTGTCGCGGTGGCGCAGCACGCAGAGGTGCGCGAACGTGTAGTTGAAGCCCTTGTGGCTCACGCGCAGCTCGAGCACCTGCCGGTGCACGTGCAGCACCTGCTCGGCCAGCTCGAGAATGTTGCCGCCGGCCTTGGCGAGCAGGATGAGGCGGCCGTAACGGCCGGGCGTGTGCAGGTCCGAGTAAAGCTTGTGCTTGGAGCGCTCGATGGGGAAGAGGCTGTTGGCGAGGCTGCGCTCGATCTTGGCCAGGCTGTGCGCGGGCGCCACGAGCGCCTCGAGCTCCGTCTCGGGCTGGAAACGGCTGAGCGCCGCGGAACCGAACACCACGGTGAGCACAGCGGGCACGGTGAGGAAGAACACGGGGTGGCGGCTGACAAACAGGCCGAGCCAGTAGAAGGACGACTTGAGCCCGCGGTGGATAGCCTGCCGCAGCATCCTCCTCTTCTCCCTCCTCCTCCACCTCCTCCTCCTCTGGATCCGGCTTGCAGATGCCCCGCGCCTCGCTGCGAAGCACATGTGACACGTGGCTGGCTCCTCCGCGTTCTCTCCCCCCCTTGCTTTTCTCCGTCCGTTTGCGGGGAGGGGGTGGTGGGGAGCGAAAGAAGGAAAAGAAAGAAAGAAAAGAAAAGCCGCTCCGTACCTGTTACCCTGTTACAGCGCTGCGGCGTTTCGCAACGAGACGGTCAGATATTGATCAGCCCCCGTTTTGTTTCATCTCGAGCCATCCCTCCCTTCCTTCCCCTGTTCTTTGCCTCCTTCCCTCCCACCCCCACCGGCCCCCCCAGACCCGCGTTTTAAACCGGCGATGTGTGCGGCTCGTTCTGCTGCAAGAGCAGCAACACACCTCGCGATGCTCTCTCATGTGCACGCGTGCCTCATTCTGCACTCCACGAAGCGGCGGAGCCTCACTTAATGGAGCTGGACTGCAAGCAAGGGTGGGCTGTGGGCTGACAGAGGCAACACGAAGGGGTGGGTGGGTGTGAGGGAGGGAGGGATGGTAGAGAGGATGTGGCGCGTGAACGGGTTGGGGGTGGTGGTGGTTGGGGTTGAGAAGGGTAAGCATCACGGGAGGGCTGGAGAGGGTCCCGGTGGCTGGTGGAAGACCCTGTATTTTGGATAACCCAGCTTTCCATAATGCATTTCACTAAACATTCATGAAATGATACGCATTGTTCCCAACCACATGCCTAAACCCAACCCTGATTGTAATCCCAACCTTAACACTAGTGGGAATCAGCTGGCTTGCACTAGAAAGCTTGTTAGTAATGTGTACAGGTCTATCCAAATAAACTAGGAACCTGTCTGGAGATGGCATGTGATTACTAATGGATGAAGGGCACACTGGGCCAAACAGGCTTAGGCAGGATCCCATTGACAGCCCATTGAATTCATTCGGTAGTTCACAAGCTGTTGACCTTTCCTCAGAATTTTCACTTAGATGAAGAACCTGCTTAGAGAGGGTAAAGGCAGCGGTGCTCCAGAGAGTCCCACAGGCTGCTGGATGGTACTTTTCTGTGGGAGAACCTGCCATAGAGGCTTACTTAACCTTTAATTTCCACTTAACTAAACACTTATTAAATCTTCATAACACCCCAAACCTTATCTTAATCCTAGCCCACTGTTGAGGACCACCAGCTTGGCCATTAATCGAATGGGCACATGTAGAAGTCTATCCAAATATAGAGGAACACTTTCTTGAGAATGCTCTTGATGGCTAATGGAAGAAGAGGGTGAAGAAGGGAGGCCGTAGAGTGCTGCAGTGACTGGTGGATTCCACTTTCTGGAGATGGCCTATGATGGATGAGGTGTTCTGAGAATGCACATCGAGCCAGATAGGAGGCTCAGAGGAGGGAAACATCTGCACTACTCCACTGGCAGTATGAGGAGAAGAAAAGGACGTTGTGTTTGCAGATGAAGGAAAACATTGTTTTGTATCATTACGACCTGCTGATCAGTTCATTTCTCAAAAGGACAATGACTGACTCAAGCTAGGTGGATAAGCTGGGTGGGCTGCATCTTTAAGGAACGATACAGGGGTTTTGTTCTTGAGTCTTTAAGACGTGAGGAATATTGTACATTGCAGTGTACTGTGTTATTAGTACTATAGTGGTTATGGTTTGTAGTGCCTTTTGCTGATTTGTTAATACATCTGGTTCTACAAAAGGGCATCTTATTAAACCATTCAGGTCATACCCGGAATCATAGGGTCATATATCAAAAACCTAATAAAGAACAGAGGAGTTAAAAAAAGCATTCACCCCCCAGAAATACACCCATCATCAAGAGAACAGTTGGAAGTGTGGGGCTGCATTGCTATTGGGAGGGAAGATAAAGGTTACCAGGAACAATAAATGGTGATACATTTAGACTGATATGGGCAATATTTATGGAGCTACACATACAGAAGTAGTGTCTCTCAGTATGGCGTTAACACAACATGGCAGATGTCTCAGCATCTCGATCAAGGTTCCTAATGGTGTCCTGTGGTAATCCATTCTCACACAGTTCCTGTAGAGTGCAGTAGGGGTGGAGTGACACCAAGCCTTCTAGACGCGTGACACGTGACAACAAACCCTTCATCTTGGTGCTGACTACGGTGCCTCCACACACAGATTTATTGGTCGGCTCCACCAAAACAACCATGACCTATTGCCATTCTGAGTCACTCCATGACATTCTGGCACCACACCATTGCAGTCTTTGGCGACATTAACGTGGTGTCAAGGGCAGTATTCGCAACAGTCTGTGTGCATGCAGTGATCTGTCAATGATACTGGCACAGCTTGACTCATGAAGGGCATCACTGCTCCCTGAATGTCTGCAATCGTGGCTGTTGTGTCAGTCAGATACAGCGATAAGGCCTGTCCTTGCTTATGTCACATGCATAGCTGAGTGTGAAACTTGACATGTCGGTTGATTCCTTCTGGGTGTAACTATGTGTGGAACTATTCTTTTGATGATGAGTGTATGTGGATGTATGACCACTGTATCGTTCTGGGCTGCTTTGTGAAGTTTTCAGCATTATGACCTGCTTTCATATTTCTGTAGCCGTATGGTATTGACCATTTTCCAAAAGCTTCAGCCAGATTAAGAAATCCATAGAGAACCTGCTTTTAGAGGAGATAGAAGAGGGGCTAGAGTCTAAGTGGCTGGTGGATGGACACTTTCTTGCGATGACACTCAATTACTAACAGATTTTGTGTTGTGGTGGGCTCAGGGCAGGCGAGCCAGATCGGCTTACACAGCACAGACTGAGGGTGGAGCAACATCTTTAAGATACCAATGACAACAAGAGTAAGGTGACAAGGTTTGAGATTGCTGGTGAATTGATTTCTTTTTTTTCTAAAAGGCCTGTTATTTACCAGTCACAAATATTGTCTAGGTTATGCTTACAATAGGTATACTAACCTTTATTTAAGGTAGGAGGAGTTATCACTGCCACAGTCACAGTCATGAAATTTTGGCTGATGATCTTTGGGATTAATGATTTAGTTGCCATCGGTGTATACAGCTACTAAAGAACCAAAATCTAAAGCAGCCAAAATGACTGATTAGCTGTCTGTAGTCCCAGCTGTCAATACACAATGGCTCCCAATCGACAACAGACACAGCTCAAGCTCAAACAAACAGCTCAGCTCAGCTGAATTGTTCTCAAACCCAAGATCCTCTAAACAAAAAACAAGTTCTTTTTTAAATATGTTTCTAGCTAAGAAATCAAAATACCACCCTATAAAGACCTCACTTCCTCCAACCACACTCACTGACTTCCTCCAACCAACATTCCACCTCATGTTCCTTTGCTACAAGCATCTGACAGTGATGTAGTTCATGTTCAGCCCTCTCCTATGAGATGGCCACTAAAACGTTACAGACTGCACATTTTGCACATACACTGGTAATTTCAATGTATCCCTTCTATATAAAACCTGTATTATTATTCATATTCCGCTTTTATTATTCATTATGTACACTGTGAGTATGATACATGAGTACTTGTTAAAGATACTTGAGTCTATAATGGGCTGGTTTTGCACAGTGCTGTCATTTGCACCAATACTGCACACTGTACAAATACATACATATGTTCTGCCCAATGCCTTTCATATGTATATCTGTGTTTCACAATGTTTGTTGTTATCTGGGGTCAACCAGAGGAGGATGGGTTCCTCTCATGGTTCCTTCCTTTTGCTCTGATGGAGTTTTTCCTTGACACTGTTGCCTTTGCCTTGATCACCGGGGACTGGGACGTGGATTTTCTGTAAAGCTGCTTTGTGACAACATCTGTTGCAAAAAGCACTATATAAATACATTTGACTTGACTATGGACTGTATATTACGTGGCCTCATCATACGCATTCAGTATTCAGGTTTGCTGTAGTGGCATTGTTGGCATTGTTGTCTTTCACACAAAATGTTAGTTTAACCTGTGCATTGATGAAATGTTGCCATTTGACATCTGACAACATTTTAGGAAATGACTTATATGCACGTATTTCAAGGAACATCCCACCACCTTCAACACAGTGTCAGATCATTTCAAAGTGTGGAGAGGACGCTGAGTCACGCATGGTGCATTAAAGCTTCACTGAGTGTTATGAGGCTGTAGGTTGTGATATACGTAGTTAGTTGGCTCAATGCCATACAGTACAACTGTGCCACAAGATGCTAATCTCCCATTTAAGGAGAGAGGACAAATTTGCTACTGGGTGCAAATATGATTTAAGATGCTTAACAATGTTTAGGAATAATAATAAAAAATAAGTGTATTAACCCCATTGGCAGTGCTTCAATTAGGATATCACATCATGAGCTCCCAAGCCACACTAGCAGTACCCAAAGTCATGGAGGCATTGCATTCCCAATTGAAGCCATATTGAAAATGCTTCCTAAATTGCCGTAATTGATTCTTGCTGCACAGCAAAATCTGCACCAGTAGATGAACTCCTGCACAACTGAACTGAATCCAATTCCACTCAGGAATAAATATCACTGTTTATGGATTACTTTAATTAGTGAATTCACTGCATATGTTACAAAGGAGGCCTGGTATTAAACGCTTCAACAAACATTCATACCTGCAAACCAAGGTTATGTGTTTCCATAAAAATAGAACCCGTCAAATTGATAATTGGCTGAACGGCTTTGAAGAGAAACAGTGAATTAAGGATACTTCAGATACTTCTTTGCTTGGATGTTAATTATAATTGTGCGTTCACAAACTCATCACTTTGTTGAAAACTGGGGCAGCACATCAGTCATGCCTATGAATTCATAATCCGCAAGTTAATATTGATGATGGCATAATGGAAAAGATCTCATTGCACAGACAAAGAGAACGAGGGAAGCTATAAACAACAGGAAAACAATGACATGTCAGAGTGTTACCATAAGGCAAAACTAGAGGTGCTAGTCTTTGTGGGTAGGGATTCCACAAGAATTAAAGGGGATTTATCATGCTCATAATATTTTTGTGGTCCAGTAGAATCGATTTACATGCTTCAGCATTCCAGAAACACATACGGTACCTCAAATCTCGTACTGAACATCTTTGACGGAATGAACAAACTATTTCCCATAGTTAAACCAATTGTCTTTCATGTCCCCCAGTATTTCAGACCCTTTCTGTCCCTGCTCTAGCTTTGCAGTAGTTCATACATTGTCCCTCACAATGTGAGCAGCTGGTGGAACTACTGTTTTTAATTCTGTCATATTCCCTTTCTGAACATACTGTTAGAGCTCCTGTGACTTTAAGGCCCCCTGTTGATCGACTCTGATTGGTCAGCCCAGACACCCGGTTCTGACTGTTCACCTGCCAGAAAGCAGTAGCATTGTGATGGCCTGCCAAGCTTGCTGAGAGGTAGGCAGTAGTTGTAGGCAGGATGAGACATAATTCCGAAGAGACAAGGTAGCTGAGAAAAGTGGTGGAGTTGCTTCCTCTGATATGCACTTCGCTTGCTCACAGGGAAAAAATGGAAAAGCATATAAGGTGATCTTGAACGTATGCTCTGCCCACAAAGGCATTCTTTAGTAGTTCAATCAAGATACAAAGATATTCAGTGTAATCCAACTTAATATCACTGATGTTGGGATCTGGGCAAAGTTTCTTCTTTTGTGTGTGAATTATATATATATATCACTTATTCATAATCTAAGCTACGTATCCCTCTAGACCACACGGGGCCTGGAATCTATTGCAGGTGTCTTTAGGCAGAAGGAAGTAAACACTATGAACAGACAGCTCATCACAGGGCCAACACACACAATGATACACACACTCAAGCTAAGGGCAATTTACTGCATGTCTCTGGACTGTTGGAGAAAACCGGAGCACCTAGAAGAAACCCACACAGACACAGGGAGAACATGTAAACTCTACACAGAAAGGATCCCAGATGTCCACTGCGTAGCCCATCTGTATTCTCTCTTACTTCTCCGCCTGAGTCCCCTTTTTTAATATGTCTGACATACCTCACACGGCCTACCACAAGAGACAGTATATTATGGTGTGTGGTTTGATCATTCTCTTCAGCACGTGCCAGTGATGCTACTGAATGGTGGGTGGTGGTTTTTTAGTGTGATGTGTTGTTTGTCTGGCTGTATAGTATGACAGTACTAACAGTAAGTGCTGGCGGAGAGTTTATGTTAACACTTGTGTCTCACTCACTGTATACTAACTACATATTAGACAATGCTACTTGCGTGCTCCACCTTTGTAGAATAAAGGCTGCTCAGATTATGGGGTGGATCATCCTCTACAGTTTCTTCATCGTGGTCATAAATTAGTACTCTAAACACCTGTGTCTATAACCTCAACAATCCAGCAGTAAAGGTCACCAAACAGAAAATAAAGCCGCCTCACAACCTACAGTTTTTCCATTTTGAACAACAACAGTGCTAGAGA
>JAMWET010004132.1:0-81308 GCA_024036415.1 Prochilodus magdalenae | reverse complement strand
AAAGTAATATAGCAAAAACATCGTGCACATGCTATTGTTTTTCAGAAGGAAAATACCTATTAACTTAACGAGCTTAGAATGGTAAGTGTAAAGCTAATTTGGGATATAACATTTAATTGTAAACTTTGCTGGATTATATGCCTTCTCTGTAAATCTGTGGGCCTGTTTTTCAGACTCAGAATCCTCCTAATTATCGTCTTAAATGAACTTTTAATTCTCTTAGAAGTTTTAGCTGAACGCAATTGAATTTGTGTCTGAAAAACTGGCCTTGTAAATTGCAACAGCTTTTATAAATCAGCTTCAGCATACCTCTGTTGGTCCCTTTCCCAGCCTAATTTAATTACCTTACCAATCTCTCATCGTAAAAGAGAGATTTTTGTTTCAGTCTATTTCAAGTACACGTTTATGTACTTCTGCTCATGCTGGTGTCTATCTAAATCTCACTTTGTAACAGATTCCTGTTTTAAAACTGCCTTTAAAATGGTAAATCATACCCAAAAAGCAGCTGACAGTCCTGACGTTTCTTCAGGACTCATGATGGCATGTGTATGTGTGAGTGTTTTTGTTTTATTTTGTGCTTCTGTTTTAATTGTAGTCAAACACAGCGAAGCCCGCATGTTTTTTATCGGCATGACCTTATCAACCAACTGCAGCACAATCATGCCTTGGTCACTCTGGTGGCCGAAAACCTGTCAGCATACATGGAGAATATGAGACAATTCTCTAAAGGTTGGTTATTCAAGATGACATTGGGTAAAAGTATTATGAATTGTGGTTTTGTTTCTTTATTTTAATACAGATTTCTTCATTAAATACTTTTGTGCTGTTGTGTGGTTTTAGCAGAGCACACAGATTTTGACCCTCAGACAGTCAGGCCTGGAAGCCGCTACAGTCATGTGCAGGAGGTCCAGGAGCGTCTGAACTTTTTGAGGTATGGGGATAAATTGTTATTACTTTTGCATTAATGAATACAAAATACAAAGTCTGTAACTAAGGCATTCCTATTTGGAACATTGTCATTACGTTTACAAATGGCATTTGTGTATTTAAAGAGGAACATATTTTTAGTTTAATGTCAGAATGTGCTGTTTAATGTCAGGGGATCTAAAACTCAGAGGATAACTTATATATTTATGTTTTAAACCATTAAATCCATTTTGGGGTGGAGGGAAGCAAGGAAAAGCCTTACCAGTGATGTATTGGGTCCTGGTCCTGGATAGTATGAATATAGCCATACCTCTGCCGAAAGGGGGGGAAAAAAATCCTTAAGGGAATTCTGGGGGATGAGGGAATTAAGCTTTATAGGTTCTGGAATAACAGCTCAGTATCTCCAGATGTGCACAGCTAAATGTCTACATTTTTTTTTTTTTTGGAGGGCTGGAAAAAATTAGCGAGACTATTTGACAGCGTGACGGATCCCTTTAAATGTCAGAACTGCTCTCTAAAGTAAATGGTGTAAGAAAATGCATTCAGTAATGTAGGGGTTTTTGGGTTCCTTTTTCAAGGTTCTTGTTGAAGGATGGACAGCTGTGGCTCTGCGCTCCTCAGGCCAAGCAGATCTGGAAGTGCCTGGCAGAGAATGCTGTGTTCCTATGTGATCGCGAAGCCTGCTTCAAATGGTACTCCAAGCTCATGGGGGATGAGCCGGACCTTGACCCTGACATCAACAAGGACTTCTTTGAAAATAATGTGCTGCAGCTGGACCCCTCGCTGTTGACTGAGAATGGCATGAAGTGCTTTGAGCGATTCTTTAAAGCAGTAAACTGCAGAGAGGGCAAGCTGGTGGCCAAGCGGCGGGTGTATATGATGGATGACCTGGAATTAATTGGCCTTGATTACCTATGGAGGGTATGTATAATCAAACAAGATATAGTCCCGGTATCTCTAAATATAAGCACCTTGTATGGGGTAATAATCTTGTTGTAGATACTTTTGCTGAATTGGTATATTGCCATGGGTTTTTTATAATGAGGAAAGGCTGTTTTGAAGGGCTGTGCTTGGCTAGTTCCTACACAGCCCACAGGGTAAAGTGATGCAAGTTGAGTCATATTGGGTGTTTGACTCCAGTAGATTCTTGTCATGACAGAATAATTCTATAGTCATGCTTTTATTTGTTGTAAAGGCTTTGAAATCATCATTCCTGTTGGCCTAAGACACATGAGACCGAGCATCCGCTGCTGCCAGTACAGTCACAGTAAATTGGCAGTTTTGTTTCCCTGGCAACGGAAAATGGTGGGCCTTATAGATTTAGTGTTTCAGGGGAAAAAGGGCTGTGACCTAGTTAATGGCTCTGTGTGTTTTTATGTTGGAGGGGAACTAATGTGGAGCTTATAAAAACATGTTCTTTTACTGGATATTGGTTAAGCATAACGTGCTTGTATGCATGAGCTTATTAGCTGTTTGGCATTTTGATTTTTTTTTTATATGCTGGCTTGAATCCAAACATGGGCTAATTGTTTACATTTAATGGTAAAGTTTGTCAAACATTGTAATGTTAAGCAATGGTTTCCCTAAAATTTAGCAATATTGCCTCATTTATAAATGAGTGGGTCTAATATTTGTGATCTTCAATTCCTTAATTGGGGTGTCTGTGTGTCGTTTTTTTTTTTTTATTATTTCTCCCACCTTAGGTTGTGATTCAAGGAAGTGATGACATCGCAAGTCGAGCAATTGATTTGCTCAAAGAAGTTTACACAAACCTCGGACCAAAATTACAAGCTAATCAGGTAAGACAGTGATGGAATGTTGATGTATGTTTGGGTGAGTGCACAGGGATACATCTGTCTTGCTGTTTTGAGCATTGGTCCTAAACATATTTTAACTTGGTTATGGGTGGGAGTATTTGATCTTTAAATAATAGAAATACAAGAGACAAAAACTTGTTAATGTGCAGAATAGACCAATCTGAGCAGCCTCAGTGAAAAATAAGAAACTGGAGAGAGACATTCATCCTGGTCATACTAGGGTGAAGTAAAATGATTTAATGCCATAATTTAGACCTTGTGAAACTAGATCATTCAAGTAACGCTTTTCAAAAGCCGTTTTGCTTAGAAGATAGAATAATAGCCACAGCCTTCACATTCTGTAGTTACTGGCAATAAAGGAGGTTCTGCTAGTTATTGTAAAATTTCCTCATGGTCCTTCATCTCTCATTATTTTGATTTTGGTTTTAGTCACATTTTGAAAGGGAACTACAGTGTATAGAAATCTAGTTTTTCACGAAGACTACCAAGCTCTCTCATAACTGTAAATTACAACTTCTGTTTTAAAAAAAAAAAAAAAACATTAACAGGTCACTTTATTTGCAGGTAGAGATCCATGAGGATTTTATACAGTCTTGCTTTGACCGGCTCAAAGCCTCCTATGACACCCTGTGTGTGTTGGATGGGGATAAGGACAGCATTAACTGTGCCAGGCAGGAGGCTATTCGCATGGTGCGGGTTTTGACTGTGCTCAGGGAGTACATCACAGAGTGTGACAGTGACTACCATGAAGAGAGGACCATCCTTCCCATGTCCAGGTACTTCATGTCAACTTATATTATTGTTTTTAATATAATTACAAATTTGATATTTAATGATGTCATTATTTTCTTTCCCTTTATTTATTTGTTTTGCAGAGCGTTCCGGGGGAAGCACATCACCCTAATTGTGCGATTCCCTAACCAAGGCCGGCAAATGGATGACCTAGACATCTGGTCCCACACTAACGACACAATCGGTTCTGTACGACGCTGTATTCTCAATCGAATAAAGGCCAACAGCGCGCACACAAAGATCGAGTTGTTTATTGGAGGTGACATTGTAGATCCTGCTGATGATAGGAAGTTGATTGGACAGCTCAACCTTAAAGACAAAACGGTAAAAATCTACTTCTTTTGTTTTTCTTTTCATATTTGTCCTGTTTTCTGGTTATGATGCACAGCATGCTAAGTGTTTCACAGCTCTGAAATGTCAGAAGTTAATGCCATGGTGTAATTAAGGCTCTGTTCATTTTGTTTTCCCTCTGTTCTCTTTGTGTGTTCCTCCTTCTTCTCTTCCTTCTTCTCTTCAGCTCATCACAGCCAAGCTCACCCAGGTCAGCGCCAATATGCCTTCTAGCCCAGACAGCTCATCAGACTCTTCCACAGGCTCTCCTGGGAACCATGGCAACCACTATAGTGATGGGCCAAACCCTGAAGTGGAGAGCTGTCTTCCTGGAGTGGTAAGGAACATAGCATTCTGTTAAACTAAAGCAAGCAATATGTTTTCTTGTACCCTTGCTCACTTTTTGAAACAAGGGTTTTCGAAATGGTTCAGGTCTTATTCTGACCTAAAGTGGCTTCTGATTGAAAGTGTCTGTCCATGTTAAAACACTGAGACAACCATTTAGTGCTAACAGCATGTCTGTTCATTATTCCTTGTCCTATTTCATGTTTTGTAGATAATGTCGCTGCACCTGCGCTACATCTCGTTTTTGTGGCAAGTAGCGGATCTGGGCTGTAATCTTAACATGCCTCTCCTGCGAGATGGAGCTCGAGTCCTCATGAAGCTCATGCCTCCAGGTGCTCAACAAGTCACTCAAGCTCTTGCCTGTTATTAGGCTTTTAAGCCCAGCTGCGATCTCATTAGAAGAATGTCTGGGGGCAGCCATGATATTTTGGTTAAATGCTGGGTGGGAATTTAGATTTGTTAGGGTGGGAGTAAATTTTGTTTAGCATTTCTTCAACCAGTTTTTGTTAGGCCATGGGTATAATGGAAGTTGGCATTGCACCTTTTGTGATGGCAAACTTTTCATGTACTGGCTTTATTTAATTTTAAATCAATTATTGGTTAATACGGTCACTTGAATAATTAATGAATTTGTCGTTTTTTCCCCTCTTATTGTCTTGGGTTGCGAGCTATTGTTTTGTTTGCAGCTCTGTTAATTGTAGCGTTTTGCAACTTAGCCTGTTTTGCTTTTAATATTGTGTACTCTGTGTTAAAAGTACATAGACTAGAGGAAATTCTTATTATATCTTTATCCTGGATTTTTAAGTTTAGCTTGCCCCCTAGGCCTTTCATTCTTAGGAGACCATGTTTTGGCCCTGCAGAACTAGACTTCTATTTGCATTTAGGGCTGCACCTTCAATCTAATATTGTTGTGCATTTCCAGACAACACTACAGTGGAAAGCCTGCGAGCCATCTGCCTGGATCATGCCAAACTCGGAGAAAACAGCCTTAGTCCCACCCTTGACTCACGCTTCTTTGGCCCATCACCATCTCAAGTTCTTTACTTAATAGAGGTTTGTCTGTAATAACTGTTACTGTAAGTCGATAGTCCTGTCTGTTTTTGTGGGAGGAGTGAAAAGCATAATTCAGTGTTGAAATGCAAGCATGTTTTTGTCTCTTGTCTCAGGTGGTCTATGCCTTGCTGATGCCTGCTAGTGGTACACTGGGAGAGGATGCCAGTGACTTCCAGTACAACTTCTTGAAGAGCGGTGGCCTACCTCTGGTTTTGAGCATGCTCACCCGAAATAACTTCCTACCAAATGCTGACATGGAGACGCGCCGGGGAGCCTATCTCAATGCTCTAAAAATAGCCAAGCTACTTCTCACAGCAGTGGGCTTTGGCCACGTGAAGGCTGTAGCTGAGGCTTGCCAGCCTGTGCCTGAGGGTACCATCCCTGTGTCACCTGTAAGTTAAACTTGTGGTTTTATTTAGTTGTGATGACACAAAAGCTTGCTGAATAACCCAACAAAAAGAGGCTAATTGTTGAGAAACGCTAAGGAAGCCTTGAACCCCACCCAGCACTTTCAGTCTCTTTTTAAAACACATTGACTGTGTCTCTCCATGCTTCAGAAAATGTCAGGGGTATATGGTGTCTTCAGAGGGAGTGTGCTTTGGTTACAAATGTAGACACATTTCTACTTTTGAAACATTGACTCCTCAATTCTAGTGAGTATGGAAGAAGTCATATTTCACTTGGAGTCCAGATTTTTATGAATTTATCAAAAGATTTTTGAAAAATTGTCTTGGAACTGCCATTAAGCGAGGACCCTTTCCCTTCTTTGTCATTAAAATTGTTCAGCAAATTGTTTTTTTGTTTTTTTTTCTTTCTTGGAAGAGATGAAAACATAGTCTTTCAGTAGATTGTGTCTCTTCAAAACCCATTAATCTAATAATGTATATTCTCTCTTTTGCTTGCCACAGATAAACCAGGCCACTCATGACCAGGCCCTAGTGCTTCAGAGTGCCCTGCAAAACATCCCAAATCCCTCTGTTGAGTGCATGCTTCGCAACGTGGCCATTCGCTTGGCCCAGCAGATCTCTGATGAGGTATTAGTGTCTGTTACTAAAATGCTAAAAGGGAGTGGTAATATATTCTTGCTTTGTTTTGTATTGAGTTGAAGTGTTCGTTGTAATGGTCAATGCTTCTTAGTGGTTGTTTCTGACGATACAGGTGATAATAAGGTAAGAAAAAATGGTTTGTCTTTGTGGTCTAAACTGCAACAAGAAACCTGAGCACATCCATACTAATAGAAAAGCAGTAACACAAAATAAACATCTTGTCTTTAATTGGGACATTTATTTTCTTATACATACTGTTTTGGAATGACTGTGGATAATTCGAACAGATTTAGCCTATTGTAGTCACAAAAAGTTATCCCAAAGCCCGGCTGCCTTCAGCCTTGCTGTTAACAAAAGAAAACTGTTGAGTAACTTTTGACTGATCACTTTTATTTTTTTGTTTGTTTGTAGAACTTTTTCCAGGCTTCAAAGTATATCCCAGACATCGGTGTCATCAGAGCTGTTCAGAAAATTGTTTGGGCGTCTGGTTGTGGCACTATACAGCTCGTCTTTAGTTCTAATGAGGAGATCAGCAAGATCTACGAGAAGGTGCCACATCCGTATACTTGTCTGTTAAAAAACATGTTTTAAAGCTGTGTAGTTCCCTGTGTTTAAAATTACTTTAGGTCTTAAGAAGAAACAAATAATGAATTCTGAATGGTTTTCTCAGACTAATGCAGGGAATGAGCCAGATGCAGAGGATGAGCAGGTATGCTGTGAGGCCTTGGAGGTCATGACCCTTTGCTTCGCCCTTATACCCACGGCACTAGATGCACTTAGCAAAGAAAAGGCCTGGCAGACCTTCATCATTGACCTCCTACTTCACTGCCAGAGCAAGTGAGTAGCATCTGATTCACTTAGCGAGCTTACAAACCAAAGTAAAGCTTGACTGTTTGCATCATGAAGAGGAAGGCTTATCAGCTTTTATTTTCTGCTCCCAGGTCTGTTCGTCAAATGGCACAAGAACAGTTTTTCCTCATGGCCACGAGGTGTTGTATGGGACACAGGCCACTCCTGTTCTTCATCACTCTCCTCTTCACAGTTTTAGGTGTAAGTCTTCAACATTTGTCTTTTAATCACTTGCCTTAATTGTAAATTAAATAACCTTGTGAAATTGGCAGTTTGAAATCCTTAATTTTGCTGATGTTTGTGGATTTTTTTTTTTCTTTTCCCCCTCCTTCTTTTCTCAGAGCACTGCTAAAGAACGAGCCAAGCACGCTGGTGATTACTTCACCCTCTTAAGGCACTTACTCAACTACGCATATATTAGCAACATTAATCTACCTAATGCAGAAGTTCTTCTTAACAATGAGATTGACTGGTTAAAAAGAATCAAGGTATTGTGGTTTTTTTTTTATCTTTGGAGGTGATGCTCATTTTGTTGGACTGTACGCTGAAACATATTTTTCCTTCTTCAGGACGAAGTCAAGAGGACTGGGGAAACAGGGGTAGAAGAGACTATTTTAGAGGGCCATATAGGTGTCACAAAGGAGCTACTGGCTTTCCAGACCCCTGAAAAGAAGTACTACATAGGCTGTGAAAAGGGTGGTGCCAACCTCATCAAGGTAACCCTAGTTTATTTTAGAACTACTTCAGAACAAAAACTACACTTTTGTTCTCAGACTGGGGTCCTGACCTGCAGCTGCAAAAGACAACACAAAAACAAAACCGCAGTCAGTGACATGACGACTCCCCCCCCACCCCCAACCCCTTTGGTGATTGCTTACCACTGTTATCTCTTCTCTTTCCCTCCATCTCTGTAGGAGCTAATAGATGACTTCATCTTCCCAGCCTCGAATGTGTACTTGCAGTATATGAAGAGTGGAGAGTTCCCCACTGAGCAGGCAATTCCTGTGTGTAGCAGTCCTGCCACTATCACTGCTGGTTTTGAACTTCTTGTTGCACTTGCTGTTGGATGTGTACGGAATCTCAAACAGATTGTTGATACACTAACCGACATGTACTACTCAGGTATGGATATTTTAGGAATTTTTCAAAAATGCTGTACTACATGTGAAATTAGGGTGTCTGTGTCAGATTTTTACAGATGTTGCCTACTTAAATGTGAATAGAAATAATAAATTAATAAAATAAATATTTAATGAATGTTCTTGTAAAGTATTCATTACATAGGTTAAGTTGACATGCTTCCTAAAAAATGTTTATTTAATAAGTACAAATTAATGTTTTTGAAACTTACAGCATGCCTTGTTTTAGGTGTTTAATTGTGCTGGTTATTTAAAGTAAAAACTCTCTCGTAGGTTGTGAGGCACTTACAGAATGGGAGTACCTGCCACCAGTTGGCCCAAGGCCCAATAAAGGCTTTGTGGGTCTAAAGAATGCAGGTGCCACTTGCTACATGAATTCAGTTATCCAGCAGCTCTACATGATCCCACCTATCAGAAATGGCATCCTGGCTATTGAGGGCACAGGCAGTGATGTGGATGATGACATGTCTGGAGATGAGAAGCAGGATAATGAGGTACTGCCTGAAGTGGGGGGGTGGGAAATTACTTTTTTTCTCTAGACCATCAAAATCCTTTAGATTTGTAAAAATGATTTCATTTTATCTTAATGCCAGCCTCAGGTTACAGTAAATTCAATGCCCTGTGATGTTTGTCATCCTTTCTCAGTCGCACATGACTGACAAATTAGCCATCTCTAGGTGTTTGTGCCACGTTGGCGTCTCCTGGAGCTGAGGGCATACGGCCAAAACAGTAATGCTGAAGTGGAAATTAAAGCTTATGTTCATGTTGTATTTTGTCAGTGAATTATTAGTTCTTGTTGCTGTTTTTGCAGAGTAATGTTGATCCACGGGATGAGGTTTTCAGCTATCATCACCAGTTTGATGACAAGCCATCACTGAATAAATCTGAAGATAGAAAGGAGTACAACATTGGGGTTCTGCGACACTTGCAGGTGATCTTTGGCCACCTAGCATCCTCCAGGCTACAATACTATGTACCCAGGGGCTTCTGGAAACAGTTCAGGTAAAAAAAAAAAAATAATAATAATGACTTTAAATTGTGCAGAATTGACATTCATCGTACCAATCTGGGTTTGACAGGTTTTGTGGGTGTGTGAGGTGTGTGTGTGTGTGAGCGTGCGTGCATGCGTGTAGCCTGGCCAAAAAACAAAACAAAAAAAAAGGTCACACACTCTAATATTTCCCCAAGCTTCTGCGATGTCACAACATTTATTTCTGAGTTGCATTCATTTTTCCCCAAGGTCTTATATTGATGATTGGAAATTTGGACCACTGCGCAAAGTCTTCTCTAGCACATCCCAAAGATTCTCAATGGGGTTCAATGTGGTGAATGTGTGGACTCTGTGGTGGCCAAGCCATGTTTGAAGATGATGTCTCATGCGCCCTGAACCACTCTGTCACAATTTGAACCCTGTGAATCCTGACATTGTCATCTTGAAATATGCCCGTGCCATCAAGAAAGAAAAAAATCCATTTGTGGAATAACCAGGTCGTTCAGTATATTCAGGTAGTCAGCTGACCTCTTTGGGCACATAACGTTATTGAACCTAGACCTGATCAACTGCAGGAACTCCAGATCATAGCACTGCCCCCACAGGCTTGTACAGTAGGCACTAGGCATGATGGGCCCTGATGCGCCCATCACTCTGAACAGGGTAAACCTGGACTCATCAGATCACATCACCTTCTTCCATTGCTCCAGAGTTCAGTTTTTATGTTATGTTTTTATGCTAGCAACTGAAAGGTGTTTTTCCAGTTGACCTCACTGACAAGTGGTTTTCTTAAGGCAGGAAATGCTCTTACTTTACCTATTGAACATTCCCAGTTCTGCTGCCCACCCCCACTCCTCATAGTGTGTACTGAGTGTGTACTGAGTGTGTACTGAGTGTGTCAGATGTTTTAAGTGTTAACCTGGCTTTGTTTCTATCTTTCTCTTTTGTGCAGGTTATGGGGTGAGCCTGTAAACCTAAGAGAGCAGCATGATGCACTTGAGTTCTTTAACTCACTTGTAGATAGTTTAGATGAGGCTTTGAAAGCACTAGGCCATCCTGCCATGCTGAGCAAAGTGCTTGGTGGTTCTTTTGCTGATCAAAAGATCTGTCAGGGCTGTCCTCACAGGTATATTTAGTTACAATGCGGTTTGAATCATATTAAATCAGCTTGTGTTGATGTGTTTGCTCATGTTATTTGTTGGCTGTTTGACCCTAGGTATGAATGTGAGGAATCCTTTACAACGCTGAATGTAGATATCAGAAACCATCAAAATCTTCTTGATTCCATGGAGCAGTATGTCAAGGGGGACTTGCTAGAGGGTGCTAACGCCTACCACTGTGAAAAGTGCAACAAGAAAGTATGTTCTTGTTGTTTAATTTTGTGATATGACTGTTTATTAGTATAGCATTGAATTAAGCCTGTGTTGTAAACTGTTTACTGCAGGTGGACACAGTAAAGCGCTTGCTTATTAAGAAACTGCCTCCAGTACTGGCCATTCAGTTGAAGCGGTTTGATTATGACTGGGAACGTGAGTGTGCCATTAAGTTCAATGACTACTTTGAGTTTCCCCGGGAACTGGACATGGAGCCATATACTGTAGCAGGAGTCGCCAAGCTGGAGGGGTCTGATATGCACCCTGACAATCAGGTACTAAACTGTTACATATGTAATACTTTACGAGGCTAATGTATACAGTCAACTTGACTGTCTATGGGTTATTCCATTTTTAGCAGGTGATCCAGCAGAATGAACCCTCGGAAACAGAGCCACCCTGCAGCTCACGCTACAGACTTGTGGGAGTGCTGGTGCACTCAGGCCAGGCCAGTGGTGGCCACTATTACTCCTACATCATCCAAAGGAATGGCAGTGGCGGAGAGGGTGAGAGGAACCGCTGGTACAAGTTTGACGATGGCGATGTCACGGAATGCAAGATGGATGACGACGAGGAGATGAAGAACCAGTGCTTTGGGGGCGAGTACATGGGTGAGGTGTTTGACCACATGATGAAGCGCATGTCCTACCGTCGGCAGAAGCGCTGGTGGAACGCCTACATCCTCTTCTACGAACGCATGGACTCATTGGAGAAAGACAGCGAGCTGGTCAAATACATCTCGGAGCTAAGTTTGAGCAGCAAGCCGCATCAGGTGAAGATGCCCTTAGCCATCGAGTGCAGCGTGCGAAAGCAGAATGTGCAGTTCATGCACAGCCGCATGCAGTACAGCCTGGAGTACTTTCAGTTCATCAAGAAACTGCTGACCTGCAATAGTGTCTATCTGAATCCACCTCCAGGTAAAGGGAGCATCTCTAATCCTAAGTGCTATTGAGAATACTTTTTTTTGTTTTTTTTTGTTTTTTTGAGAGCTTTCTAGACATGCTGTGGTAAGATTACTTTCCAAACATGTTAAGAGCTAATGAATTACAGAGGTGGGAATGTGCTCAGTTTGCGCATTGTCACATCAAAAATTGGAACATTTTGAAAAATGTTGTCTGTATATGGCTTATAAAATGGTAGACCATGGGCTTTTTTCTGGATTTAAATGTTTAGCAAACACTTCAGGCCAGTGCTAATTGGATTATTTGGGCTACTGAGAATACAAATTTAATTCAACATTATATATAAATAGGAAGCAGTAACTGTTTTTAATGTTGTAGTCGTGTTCTGGTAGGCGCTGTTGGTGTGACCAGTTTGACAACTCTAGGGTAATAGCTGTTCCTGAACCTGGTGGTTCTGGCTTGGATGTTCTCTTTCCAGATGGTTGGAACAGGGGATAGCTGGGGTCTGAAGATATGTTGACTGCTTTCCTCAGACATCTCTTGTAGTGGATGTCCTGTATGGGTGGAAGTTAGTTGCAGTGATGTGCAGTAATAACAAATAATTAGTTACCTGAATGATTATTGGTTCCCATTGCCACGACTTTTTGTGAATTCTGAACCAGAAGCTTTGTTTACAATGGCAAACTTCTTATCAAACCACACTGAATGACTTAATTTATGTCTTATTTAATCAAACTGAGATTCTGAAGAAATTCCATCTTAAGTGCTGTATACCCAGGTGTGTGTTTTGAAAATGGTTTTGGTTTGTTGCCACCATACCTGTTTATTCAGAACAGAATGAAACAATCGGACAGGATGTGACCATGTTTGTAACTCTATTTTTTCCCTTCTTTTAGGTGTCATTAATCTTTGTGGATTATAAGGAATAACTGAATTGCGATTTTGCATGTTTCTCCCTTAATTAGGCCAAGACCACCTTTTGCCTGAAGCAGAAGAAATGGCTATGATTAGCATTCAGCTTGCTGCTAGATTTCTCTTCAGCACAGGATTTCACACCAAGAAAGTTGTCCGTGGCCCTGCTAGTGATTGGTATGTATAAACTGTATTTTTATTTATGTATGCATTATGCATGGATGTTTTCTGACAAACCTTTGCTTTGTGATGACCCTGAATGTAACCATGATAAATCTCTTCTTAGGTATGATGCCCTGTGCGTCCTGCTTCGACACAGCAAGAATGTACGCTGCTGGTTTGCACACAACGCCCTCTTTGCCTACACAAACCGCTTCTCCGAATACCTGCTCGAGTGCCCCAGTGCTGAAGTCCGGGGAGCCTTCTCTAAGCTTGTAGTATTTATTGCACATTTCTCTCTGCAAGATGGTCCCTACCCATCACCGGTTGCCTCACCAGGACCGTCCAGTCAGGTGAGTTTATAAAGTACACAATAAAGTGAATACTGATGTGTAGATCTGTTTATTCATTTTAGCTGCTTTTTTAATTCTGCCTGTTGATATTAGTTTTTTCTGGCTTTATGGCTAGGGCTGTGATAACCTAAGCCTAAGTGACCACTTGTTTCGTGCTGTACTCAACTTGTTGCGGAGAGAAGTGTCGGAGCATGGCCGCCACCTGCAGCAGTACTTTAACCTCTTTGTCATGTATGCCAATCTAGGTAAGGAACCTGCATTTTTACTTCCTATGTCTGGAATTTGGCAAACACTCCATCTCTTGGAAGCACAGTTACAAAAATAGCCTCTTTAATGCCAAGACTGATGTTAGTATGCTAACTGTGTTCTGTTATTTTTTTTACACAAATATTATAAGCAATTTCAATTAAGAATCGATAGTATAGGAAGTTAAGGTTATCGAGTTACTTATCATTTTGTAATATTGAAACAGTATTGCTAGTCACACTGCATTATGAACAGTAATACAATTTGAGATTAAAATGTCAAACTTTGAACAGCTGCCGTACTAAAAGGGAGCCCCTTTTAAATTTCATTATTATTAATATTGATTAGTTTTCTTTTAAGGAATGATGGGCTCCGTAGGCTTGTGAAATTTCTTTTTTTATTATTATTATTTATTTATTTATTTAAAAAAAAAAAAAAACACCTACCCTAGAAGCACACGTTTGTTTTGTTTTTTTTCTTTGGGGACATGTTATCTGAACATGTAGACAGTTCTTTATAGACAACATGTCAAAAGCAAGTTAATGTTGAAGTTAAGCACTTCAAAACAGAGACCACCAGATGTTCAGATCTTCTCTGTTGTCCACTACAGGCTTGGCTGAGAAGACACAGCTGTTGAAACTTAGTGTGCCCGCTACGTTCATGCTGGTGGCTCTGGATGAGGGCCCAGGCCCGCCCATTAAGTACCAGTATGCTGAACTTGGAAAGCTGTACACAGTGGTGTCACAACTAGTGCGTTGCTGCGATGTAGCGTCCCGTATGCAGTCCTCAATTAATGGTGAGTCTTTTCTGCCATGCTTTTATTCTATGTTTTAATGATGTTTCCTTGCCCAGTGATGATTCACATCCTTGCTCAGTGTTATGTGACTGACAAAATTGCCATCTCCAGGCTTCAGTGCCTAGGTGGCATTGCCTGGAGCTGAGGGCATAAATAAAATTGTTCTGCTCATCCTGTAAGAGGATACTTTGCCATTATTGACATTTTTCTGGTACCTAACTTTCATAATAGGTAACCCTCCACTTCCAAACCCATACGGTGATCCCAGCCTGACACAGCCCATAATGCCTCTGCAGCAGTTGGTGTCTGAGATCCTGTTTGTGCGCACCAGCTACGTGAAGAAGATCATTGAGGACTGTAGTAATTCAGAGGAGACCATCAAACTGCTGCGCTTCTGCTGCTGGGAGAATCCTCAGTTCTCCTCCACCGTGCTCAGTGAACTTCTGTGGCAAGTAAGAAACCAGTGTATTCTTCTTAGAGCCACATTCATTCTGGAACCTTGCATCACCAATGAATTAGAAGCTTTTTTTGTGGCCTTGGCTTAATCCTATCTTAGGTTTAGAGAATGGGGCATTTAAATAAATTCTTATGGTATTCAGTACATATTTGCCTGAAAACTAAACTTAAAACCAAAAATGTCACACAGCATATAACCTCACTACCAAACAATTTTCATCTAGTTTTCTCTCCTCCAACCCCCTACCCTTTTTCTTAAAAAGGTTGCGTATTCCTACACTTACGAATTAAGGCCTTACCTGGACTTGCTGCTACAGATCTTACTTATCGAGGACTCCTGGCAAACTCACAGGTCAGCCTAAACTTGCTAATAGTTTTCAACCGGTTGTTGTTAAAACGCTGTTAAAACCAAAATTAATTCTCTGATAATTTCCTTTGTTCCACTAGGATACACAATGTCCTGAAAGGTATCCCAGATGACCGTGATGGGCTGTTTGACACCATCCAACGCTCTAAAAACCACTACCAGAAAAGAGCTTACCAGTGCATTAAGTGCATGGTGGCACTATTCAGCAACTGTTCAGTGGCCTATCAGATCCTTCAGGTACAACAGAAAGCTAGGAGTGTGTGTACTTGTTTGTTTTAGGACTGTAAAACGGTCTTCCTTCCTGAAGCAAGGGAAGTCTACCTAAAGCAAGTCTACACTATTGAAGAAAAGTTGTATTTCATAGCGGGCAATGCTATGAATGTATTTTAAAATGGTTCATTTGTTTATTTCTTTACACAGACCACCACAGGACTGCAGTATAGCAATAATAGTTATCGCAGTCTCATGTGTGCCTTCGCATTATTCCATGGACCCATGGTTGACCATCATTAAATGTTGAGCAAATGTTTGAAGACAGCAGCTGCTGTTTACATTGCAAAAAAATTTCACAAGAAATCGGAACAAAATAGAAATAGCACAAAATTTTAATTGGGTTACTGCCCTCTCCAGGAACGTAGTCATTTTGCAGATGCTTGTTTTTCTTTGGACAGCGTCAATATGTAATGATTATTTCTGATGTTTTATGTTCCTATAACTCCGTTGCATTGACTGTATTCATTTACTTTTTCTGATTGATACAAATAATAGTGTGAAAAAGAGACTATGATTCTTGACACAGTTCTGGTTTGGGTGCAACCCTACTGTAGAACAGCTATCATTATTTTTAACCATCATTTTGTGTTTGCAGAGTAACGGAGACCTGAAGAGAAAGTGGACTTGGGCAGTAGAATGGCTTGGTGATGAATTAGAGCGTAGGCCATATACTGGCAATGCCCAGTACACGTATAACAACTGGTCTCCTCCAGTCCAGAGCAATGAGACCTCTAACGGTTACTTCCTTGAGCGCTCCCACAGTGCACGCATGACCTTAGCCAAGGCGTGCGAATTGTGCCCAGAGGAGGTAAGAGAAATGCACACTTGCCCACACCACTGATTACTATAGCATGTTCTGTGTAGCTTGAATTATAACATTTTTAGTTTTGAGGTTGGGTGTTTGCAAAAAGGAGCTTCAAAACTTAAAACATGATTAATTTTTAATACAGCCCACAGTTTGCTTTGTGCTTTAATTTGCAAATCTTCACCATTTTGTTAAAATTGTTTACTGTGGGTAGTTTTTATTTCCCCTTAGTAGACTTGACTTAATTCTCTGTCTTAGTGTCTCTCATCAAGAAATCATTGTTGAAATATTTTATATAGTAGACAGTAATGGAGAGAATAGCTAGAAAACTATTATCTGATTATGAAATGGCAAGTATGATTTGCCTTTGGTAGCATTTTTGATATTTACTGATATTTTGACTGCAGGATACTAGTGCTGTATTTAACTATAGATAGGGCTTTGAGTTTTCGACAATTTTAATTTCCAGGTTTTTGTTTTCCCAGTCAAAATGTGTATAGTATGCTATTGGCATTTGTATGAATGAGTAGTTGTATTTACTATTTTTATTTTTTTTACATTACTTTATGAAAGCTTTATTTATTTAATTTGCTAAACTAAGCTAAGCTTGGGCCTTTTAGTTTAGCCTAATTGATGGCCATATGACAATGTTACATGTATCCAGCATAGATAAAGCCACATTAACATCGTTTGACACGTGTACAGTATGCATTATTAACTGCCATTTCAAACTAGTGTCACTTAATGAAGCACGAGGTGGTGTCTGAAGAGGAGGCAGGCCGGAAGCCGTCCTCGCCACAGCAGCTTTTGCCAGGGGAAGTGACAGGCCAGCAGCAGCACACTGTAAGATTCGAATGCCCTGGCCACACTGGTGCCATCTGCGTAACCTTTTGGTGTTCACAGGGCATGGTGTAGCCAAGTCCATTACCCTCTCCCTTAAACAAAAAAACAGCTCTTAATTAACTGTTATTTCTTGTCCTCATCTCAGTGTTTTTCAACTCAAACTGTTTCTTCCTCCCCAACTTTGAGTCTTTAATGTGTCATACACAAAGTGATCGAAAACTCTAAGCCTTGGCTATAGTGAACTTTGGTGGCTGTTCTTCTGTATAAATCTGTGTTTGAATGCTTTTGTTTTAATATTTTGTTTTAATATTTAGTTTTTTTGTGGAAGTACTGTTCTGTCTAGGCACAGAGAACAGATATCAGACCCAGTACTCAATTTAAGACGGCCAGAACTGTTATTCTGCAGTGTTATTTATCCACTTATGACATTTATGGCCAACCAATTCATTTAGCATGTGTAAAATTTGAGGTTATGCTTTCATCAGTGTTACTTCAGACTTCAGACAGCATTGCTTGTCATTTTAAAAATATTCTTCTTACATTTATTGTTGGTTACAGATTGTACATGTTGTATATTTGTCTTTTTGTCTGCCATTGGGTTCTGTGTGTTTTGTTGTCATCATTATTATCTGTGAAGTCTGAAGGCTATATGCAACTCTACTAGAAGTATTTTCATTTTGATTCCTAAAACACAAGCACATTCATCTAACTACTAAACTGAATGTGTGTTGGACGTTTTAGCGAAAACCGAGTCTAATTTGGAATACACCTGGGTCTAGAGAAGTTTGGGTTTGTGGTGTGTGTTTTTTGTTTTGTTTTTTTTTGTTTGGGCCAGGTTAGTGCGTTTGTTTTCACATATGCATAATAGTTTTTTTTTTTTTTGTTTTTTTTTTTAAATACATGTTCTTCTTCTTGTCCTAGCTGGGGTCATATTTGTGCAATTATTGTTCTTTCAGGAGCCGGATGATCAAGAGGCCCCTGATGATCAGGACTCTTCCCCACCAGAGGACACTTCTCTCTACCCTCACTCTCCAGGGACCCAGTATCAGCAGGTACCACTAAAACCCTGTATGGGTCATCTTGTTTAAAGGTTCAAAAGTAACCATGTAACCATCTTAAAATTCAAACTTTAAATTCACTTTTTTCATGTTTATAGAGTGGAGTAGTTTTCTGTGAAGTAGCTTATTGTAGAGAAACAAACTGATTTCTGCAGCGCGAATAATGTTATGTTAATAAAGTTAATAAATAATGTGAACCTCCATTTGACCTAGAAAAATGTTTAATCTCTGTACTATTTTTTCTTTTTATATATATATATATATATATATATATATATATATAAAACAATATTATGCCTATTCTAAAAAAGGCAGCTTATTCATTACCATTTCATGCAATAACTTTAAGGGGGCTTACACATTTGCACAAATATCTTTTAGGGGGTATTTCATTATAAAGGGTAATTCCACAAAAAAGGATTACTTTTTTTTTTTTTTTTTTTCATAATAATAATAATAATAGGGAAAAGGTTAAATAAATTGGGGGACGGGACACACCATTATTAAACCCTCAAGATATAAAGAAAAATTACGGACATTTTAGTAAAATTTCTTTTTAAAATGATGCTTATGTTGTCTTTATCTTTTCAGCAGAACAACCTTCCACATGGTCAGCCATACACGGGTCCAGCAGCACAGCATATGAACAATCCTCAGCGTCCAGGGCTACGAGCACAAGAAAACTGGGAGCCCCCAGAAGAGGTTCCACCAGCCCAGACAAAAGACTAGCACCACACCATCATCATGTCTGCCACTCGAGCGCTCTCTGGAGCACTTCGATCCGAGACCGAGGCCAGGCCGTACCATGCAGGGACACTCCAGAAGCTGTGTATCCAGAATAATCTGCTCCCTGTACTTCTAAAGCTGGGGTGGCATATTCACTGTCTGCCCTGCAGTATTATATCCTGCCTGCAGTGGACTGTGTATGGTGGTGTAATAAGCCAGGCCTGATGCACTTGTCTTATATGACAGCAGTGTACATATTATATAAATGTTTTGACTGTTCAAAACCATCAGCACCACGTGCTGGTTGGAAATTTGCAGATTAATGAAAACAAAATTCAAAATTACAAAAACATACCAAAAAAAGGAAAGAAAAAAAAAAAACTAAGACAAAAAGCCCTGTTTTATCACCTGTTGTGAGGTTTGGTCTGCCTTTTGGACATTTTGGTCATTCAGCTCTGAATCATTTTATCCATGTCCACTTAATCTAATCCACCCCCAGCACTAGAGATGGCTGTAGTGTAGACAAGTGAAGATGGATTGGTTGGGTGATTCTCCTAGGTTGATAGGAAAGTGGTGGTGCACCACAGTTCTGGAAACTTTTCATTGCCTTTCTTCTGTTCTGGTATTAATCATTTGAAAGCTCTAGTTAATATGCTGTAACATTTTAGCATGGCTTCACACCGGACTAGTGTAGCCAAAGGGAAAATCTGTGATCAGAACAGCTGTAGTTCTAATCCACAGCTATTTTGAAGAGCCTTGTTTTCCCATGACTTCTACATTGTTTTGGAACCAATGTATGAAAAGTGGCTTCTCAATTGCACATATGTATCCTTGAATTTAATAATTGGTAGTCAGTCTTTGGTGGGAAGAAATGGTTACTTTTTGATTTAGGAATTTTAGAAAGAGAAAACGTATATATGCAACAATTTGGTCTGACAAGGATGCCTGGTGCATTAGTGGACTGCACTCGATTTGCTTGTTTGTCTCTCTTTGGTTGAACCTCGTTTTAGACAAACTACAGAAGATTGACATTTGCCACTAAAGTGGACAGACTTGCTTATTCTACTTGAACACAGGCTCTGTCTGGGGACTCTTAATTGGAGCAGAATAGACATAAAAGGCAGGGTTGTACCATAAAATAACTGCTGGTTAGTCATGTGGCAACTTGAGCTAGGTAATATTCTTTAGGAGTAAAGGTAAACATCAGTAAATACTGTATTTAATTGGTAACTTGAATGCATTTTTTTTGGATTGTCTATTAAAAAACAAAGCACCAAATACTCCTGCAAGTGAAACTATTCTGCCCACCATATATTTAAATATTTTGCTGTTTTATTTTATAGAATTTATTTTGTTGTATTTCACAAAAAAGAGAATTTGATTTAAGAGGAGCATTTTTTGTCCTTGTGTTATTTTTAAAGATATTGACTGTACAGTTCTTTGCCCTTTTTTTTCCTCTTGCCGACTTCTTTTTTTGGCCATGGTGTGATATTGAAATCTGGAGCCACAGTCGCGATGTTAACTTACACTTTGTGAGGTTTTTTTTTTTTTGTGCACATGAATACTACAGAAAGCATTGCGCCCTAAAAGAATAAAGAAAACTGAATCTTGAAAGTGTCTGTTCATTTTATGTAGGTGCACCCACTGCCAGCATCAATGTTTGGGCCACAAATTAGGTCATTTCCTTGACAGTTCAAGATACTATAAATAATCTTTAGCAAGCTCATTGATAAGTCCTATTAATGCAATGTTAATATCCCTCTCTAGATGGGAGTTGCCATGTTCATGCTTCATCTGAAATATTAAACTCTCCAACTTCCATTTTTCCAAAACTTTGAAATCCTCCCTTAACTGCTGTAACTAGTCAGACAATCTGGCAGTCAACATAAAAGACTTGAGATGCCAAATGTATTGTGACACATTTTATTATGAAGAAACTCTTTAATTTTCTTTGTCCTGGACGGTCTTTGTTCCACGCAGTCTGCCAGTACGACGAGCAGCAATGAGACCGACCTTGCGTCCAGCAGGCGCATCCCTCCTGATAGTTGAGGGTTTGCCAATGTGCTGATGGTTACCACCACCGAAGGGATGTTCAACAGGCTAGGAAGAGGAGAGAGAAAAAAATTCTTAAAATTTAACATTGTAGCAAATATCGTCTTCTAAGATGCAGCAGCCTGTAGTGTGCTTTCAGGCATCACTACTATTGCACATCTAAATGGACAAAGCAACTGAAGACTGAAAAGGGAGGGCAAAAAAAAAAAAAAACCCTGTACAGACTGCAGACATGAACAAATCCCCTCTACTTACATTCATAGCCACACCACGGACACGAGGCCAGCAGTTCCTCTTGACCTTGTACTTGTGGTAGGCACGTCCTGCCTTCAGAATGGGTTTGTCAATACGACCACCACCAGCAACGACACCTTTTAAGTCACAGACAATACAGTCAAGAGTTGTCCCAAGAAACAAATATATATATATATAATCTTCATATTGTGAACATCCAGGGCAATTCAACTCTAGCAGCTCTTGTACAGTTAGAGGGGCTGAACCTGGTCTGTTTTAGCTGGAAAAACCTGAACTATTGTGTTCCAAAGCTGGAATACAACACCCTTGCTAGATCCTAGAAAGACGCAAGAATGAGGCAAGAACTGCAAGACAATTAAATTCTTATTACTACCTCAGATGTAAAGGTTAAAAAGGCCTTCCTTCTAAGCAACAAAACTGTTAATATGGTTTTAATATAACCTGAAGTGTTACACTTTCCTCCAAGAATACTACAGTACAACAAGACTTCAAATACAAAGTACCCGTAACACTGGTACATCAAAAGGAATCCTCACTAATGTGCATTACTACTTCAATATACAGGTTACCTTTGGCCACTTCCATCGTCTCAAACTAATGTTTCCAGTTTTATTCAACAATCAGTGCATTTGGAAGCGGTTGCAAGCGCGAGGTTATCAGCGTTATTTTAGGCATGAGTAATTTGGTAACATACAGACCAATCTTTAAAAGAAGTCATTTTTGGTTCTAATTTGTTGTATTTAAGATTTTTAACTACAAAGTGAGTGCAAGTAGCTCACTGTTACACCAACCCTGCTAAATAAGCTAGTCTCAATTTCTACATCAACACATTACTTTCTAATATCTGTGTACTTAATTCAGAGGAACCAAGTTAACAGCAGTTACAGCTACTTGGTGTAACCTTACGAGACACTAATCTAATTCTACTCATCACGCAGGTTGAACTGTGGTATGGATCTGACTTTTTTTTTTTAAATAATCAACTTGAAAAGCAATTTTTGCCCATAGTGCGAGACATGTATTTAAAGACCAAGCAGATATATATGTTCCCAAAACAAAGGATGTTTCACATTCATAACAGTTTACAGACACAAAATGGGTCCTCTGTCAATACTGAGCTAAATTAATTCCAATATCATACAGGTAACACTGCCATTACTAATAAAACTTACCAACAACAGCTCTGTTGGCTGAGGAGATGACTTTCTTGGATCCAGAGGGGAGCTTGACTCTGGTCTTCTTAGTCTCAGGGTTGTGGGAGATGACCGTGGCATAGTTTCCAGATGCACGGGCCAGCTTCCCCCTGTCACCAGGCTTCTCTTCCACACAGCAGATGATGGTACCCTCGGGCATGGTACCAACAGGCAACACATTGCCAATGTTCAGCTGGGCTGGAAATCATTAAAAGGACTATTCCATCATCCATTTATTAACTGCCTTTCCAAACAAGATGGAAGAGACAAAAGCAGATACTAATGCAAAACAAGTTGTACTGAAAACATGAGATCTCACCTTTCTTGCCACAGAAGACAAACTGGCCAGTGTGGATGCCTTCAGCTGCAATGAACAACTCAGTCCTTTTCTTAAACCTGTATGGGTCACGGAATACCACCTTGGCCAGGGGTGCGCCACGGCCAGGATCGTGAATGATGTCCTGATGATAGAAAATGGCAGGATTAAGGTTTTTGTTAGGCTCACCTCAGTAACTTTAACATATTTTAAGGCATCTTTACCTTCACGATTCCCTTTATATAGCCATGGCGTTCAGCGAAGTCGATGTGTCGGAGTTTAGCAGCACCCTTTCTGTGCTTGACATGGGCTTTGAAGACGGAGCCCGCACCTTTCCTCTGAGCCCTGATCACACGTCCCATTGTGGGTTCTGTATTTAAAATAATAATAATAAAAATAATCATCAGGCGCTCAAATACACTTCTGTAAGACTGTGAGTGCCACCTGTAAGTATTCCACACAGCAGGACGTGGTTAGACAGATACTCCTTTAAATAAACATCCAACAAAACTGTTTTCTTTTAAGTGTGCTAAAATGTTGGTCATTTTAGCACCCCAACCTACGTCCATATTACAACTAACAAACCAAAGTTCTACATTTCACACGTAGTGTGTTCAGTACCCAACAGCAACTGTAAACATGTAAACGGCTAACCTCTCTACACGGGCCACTTACTGCTCAAATCTATGTCTCAGGAAGGCCAGTCTAGTAGTTAATCATCCCACTAGCTCATCAACTTCAGGACAACACAACGACTGCAGGTCTTTCATTATGACAGAAGCAGGAGATAAAGCTACTATGCTAATCAGTTAGCTGGGATGCTAGCTAACATGTCTACAGACACCCTTCCAAGTAACTGAACATTAAATCATAGCTAAAACTGAACTCCTTCAGACCTTGAAGTAAATACACTATAATATGTACACACAACACAAACAGGAGTCGGGGTGTGTTTAGCCGGTGCCGGTGGCTCATATACACACGGCGAGGCCTGGATCCGACTGTAGTTAAAGACTTAGACATTAACGCTGAAATTCACACATAAATTCACCAACATGTAACTACTACTGAGCGCGAACCGGGATATAAGTGTCATGTGAGCGTTTGTAACCGGATTAAAAGACTGGATGGTTAAAATTATTCCAAGATTTAATGTAGATGTAAGGGAGAGAATTCAAAGCAGCGTTCATACCTAAACTCCGCAGAGGGGAAAAGGAAGCGCAAGGGGCAGAGAGAGAATTTCTTCCGGAGATCGCCGGGTAGGCGGGGGGAGTGAGCGGAGCTCTAGCGCCTCTACTGGTTCAAATCGGAATATCAACACAATCTGTTAGTGTTAAACGACACTTCAGATTATTCAGGTATTTTCAAACTACTTTTACAATTTAAGCAGGTATAATACTGTAGAGTAAATAAAACACTGACAAGCGTTGGACATACATGCATACTTCGAGTAAATAAGTAAATAATAAAGAAATATGCAGGTAGGAAGGAAAAAACAGGTTTATAACACTGACAGCAGAACATTTAGATAATGGGCCTAGATTGGCAATACGCAAAAAGACGTCTTTAGACATAGCCAGACCACTAAATGCAATATGATTTACAGAGGACTTCTTCTCTTCTCTTCTTTTCTGAAATGTCCGCATATGTGTGCTGCTTTAGTAACAGAGTTGTCTGGGAATATACAAAAATATAAAACTTTTTTGGAAAACAGACTGAGGTACCTCTTTCCAGAACCTCCTGCCCTTGGGTGTTCCTTGCGTGAGAGTCATATATCAGGGATATTTTAATTGAATGTAATTAGCTGTAATGTGTACTTTTACTTTCTTGTGTGATTACTTTGGCTGTTAATTGTGTTTGTCTGAGTATCTGAACATCCGTGTGCAGCCTGATGAATTTTACTTAAACAACCTGCTCTGCTACAAATGAGAATTTACCCTTTGCTTCCAGCACGGCGAGCTAATACAACAACAAAATATTAATGTACATTTCATTTTACATGCATTTCTTTATGTGTGAGCGCTCCTGTGCTTATTTTTTTATTATTTTTTTATTTCAAGCGCCAATCAGAGAGTATATTCGGGTTAAGAGAGGGGCGGGACTTCGAGCTGTAACTTCTATCTGAGTTTATGCTGTGTTGCTTGGTAGTAAACACTGACCTGCCTGTTTACTTTGTATCGTAGACGAGCTCTAAGCTATGTAGTTCTGATTGCTCTAGCTTAGTTGTTGTACTGCTGTTGTTGTCTAATTGTATCTGTTAACTCAGTCTGTCTAGACACGTTAGAGGTGGGTACCACCCCCTGTATTCGTGTTATAGTTTTGCCTAGATAAGCATTGGCTCTTTCATTTCCGGTAGTAGAGGTAGATAAGAAAATACCGTGTAGCTGTTCTTACTGGTTTCTTTTCTTTGGTACCGTCTGCGTTGTCTCCCAGGTCGGTAACCCAGGGAGGGGAATTCTTAGTAGATTTCTTAGTAATTCAGTCATGCCAATAGTCATTCAGTGGTTTGATGTAAAATGTCTCGTTTGTAGAGAAATATAAATATAGTCAAAACTCGTTGGGCAATATTTTGCCCTACATCGTCCTACGCATATCAATCAAGCTTGTCTCATAGTGTTTACTAGACTACTAAATAAAGAAGCGTTTTTATTTATAATTGTATGTAAATAAATACAGTCGATTAAGAAGTGCTGGCTGTGGTCTGCACTCACAGCTCCAGCTCCACTAACATATCTAACAATTTAAATGATCACACAAAATCCTAAAGGGGTGTTTTTTGAGCATAACCTTAACTGAATTTGTACGATTAGTCTCTTAATCAATTAAGTTGAGAGTCATTCCAACGTACTAGTATACATGATCTGTCTGACTCAGTTCTGCAGTGTGTGGATACCAGATGTTTTTACTTTGGTATAAAAGAAGTAGAGAGACCATATTCTCAGTGGTCTAGAAATGTAACGAGAATAAACCATTGTCAGTGATCAGAAGAGGGCGCTGTCGGATTATACGTTATTTAAAGGCATTTTTTCTAACCTATACTGGTTCCAAGATAACGTGTCCTATCTCTAAAACCCTATTCCATGTCCACTGCCCACTGCACTATTATAAACTTATCTTTTTAAAGGTTGTTTCTTACTTTTTGGTTAAGTCTTCTTCCATAAGGAAGCTGTATGTCAAATCATTTTAGTCTGAGCATATTCTTTGCAGGCTTTTGCAGATTTTCAGTCAAAATGCCTTGCTACACATCTTGATGAACCCATCAGTGAGCACACACACACTCTTCATGTGTTATGAATATATACTTAAACTTCAGTTCCTCTGCAAAAAGAGGCTAATGTTTTAGCAAGCTAAACTGATGTTTTATGGGAACACATTAACTGAAATTTTAAATCTCATACATTTCAGTTTGTTTTATATTTATTTCTACTTGAATCATTATATTCTGTAAGTGCTCTACTGAAATTCTTGTCAAAAGCTTTAACATCACTGTGATTAAGTCATGTAAGAACAAAAAGAAAAATTGCTGCTGGCCATATTATGATCATTTAATGAATATTACAGTTTAGATCGTGTATGTACCGCTATGATGTATCTAAACTAAAAGTAATTAATACTAATGCAGTTTATTGCTATTTAGATAAGTGAGGTTGTCGAACCGATTCTTTTAAACTGTCTGACTCAATGAGCCAAACGTCAACAAACACGACAGAGGAGCGTGAATTCTCTACAGACAGAAAAATGCGCGAATTAAAAGAGACAGGGTTTTAATGTTACTATAGATAGTGTAATTTTATTATTGTAACAAGTAACATTGCGAAAGATGTGAACCTGTAGCACAGATGTAAACATTGCGCAGATGCTACCGAACAGGTTGATTCAGTTGGACAGTGAATCTGTTCGAGTGAATAATAGAAAATAAAATGTTCATAAGAGCTGATTCGTTTATCGCTAGCTTAAGGTTAAATGTGAAATGGGCAGTGTCCTCTGTAATCACGGATGTAATTGTTTAGTGTGTCTTTATGTTTATCGCTTCACGTTGTATCATACAGTGTATGTTTTGTCTTACAAAACGGCAGGCCTTCTCCACATCACACTTGCTGTATAGAGCAACTCTCGCGATACTTCACCCTACCGTGTGCTGCCGCAGCCAATGAAATCTCGCGGTGATGCGTTCCGAGAACAGAACGTCGCGAGGCGCCGCTGGTGGACAACGAGCCGGTTGCAGATAGATATCGATAAACTTCAGGCTAGGATTTTATTTTTGTCAGCTTTGTTGCCTAAGCGAAGCTGTACGTAGGAAAAAGACTAGTTAAAGTATTTAGTAAATCTGTTTTGTTGGATATTGGCGCAATTTGCTTTCGAACAAACTAAAAGAAAAGGACGAGTGACGTCGTTTGTAAAGGAGACTTGGCTGTAATCCCTGGGCTAGCTTAGCTGGCTTGCTAACAAAGAAAATCTTCTCTGAGAAGGAGTAATCCTCACTAATTTTTGTTAGTTATGAGTCATGTGGTCGTCGACAGCTCACACGGTCTAGATCAGCAGGTAAGCGGTTTGCTGGACCATGGGTAACCTCGAAGAAAAACGCAGTTACTTAATAAGTTAACTACTTTATTTGAATTCCAATGTTAGTCGTGTCTAGCTTAGCCAGTCAGCAGTATCATGTTTCGAAGCAGCTAACTGGATGTTTAGCTTGCTGTATTTGCATTGGCTCGTGCAAGTAAGTTCAGTGGCGTTTTATAGAATGCTAGCTAGCTTTCTTGCAGAAGTGTCAGATTGGTCGTTGTTGCCGTGCAGTTTATACTGATGTTATACATGAGAGGAGGAGAGTTACGAGCAAAGATGTGAAGTAGCTGTAGAGTAAATACCCTGTTGTTTCTTAGCTGCGCAGCTTTAAAAAATCCTGACGTTGGAGGATCGCACAAAGCCAAATTCTGCTTCGGCTTTTCTAGTCATGCCTATGTTCTAGTTGAGGCCCAGGCAGGAGCGAGTGGGCCTTTCTGCTAGGAGTTGCTGGCTGACTTGAAATTAGCTGCACGGGTTGTCCGGAGTGAATCCCAGGTCATTACTGTAGCTGGTTAGCTGTCTGACATCTGACAGGTCTCTGTTGTTGTACGGCGAGGAGGATCAGTGCGACAGGCTGCTGCTGCTGAGTTCACCCCCTCCCCCAACATATTGTCGCCACCACCAGGAGCGTACGTCGGACATTTTGTTCGCCTGATCATCAAATGCTACATCGGACTGTGAACAACATCCTTTATTTGTTCATGCATGTTTATTACTACTGCAAATGCATTGTTTACTAAGTTAATTTTTGATCCCATGGGACGTCACATGATCAGTGTCAACACTGTAATCCAGTCGGGTGCAGGATGCGATTGGCGGTGTCGGTGCACTTGCTGGTTGATTACAGGGCGACCGTCCGACATCAGATCAGGCTTGTACAGTATGCCCAACATGGTGCGAACCCGCCAACCCGTGGTGCAGTGGTTGTTGGCAAAATGGATAGTATTCGTGTCTGAATCAGACAAGTCACGGTTCCAGTTAGGTTCATGCTTTTGGCGATGGCGTGTGATGGTCTCACGTGAGCAAACAGCGGTGCAGATAAACATCTACATGGAGTCTCAGCAGAGATACATGGTGGTTCTGGATCATGGATTCCTGATGCAGTGAATACACACACAGGCTTTAGCTGCAGTTACTGCAGACTACAAATTGATTTCTAGCTAGTTTTCCACTTTTTGTAGTAATTGTTCGTGAACTTTGTCTTTTCTAGTTTTCTGCCCTAGACTTGAACTCTGCTGACGGGCAGGGTGGAGGCACTGGCAGTAAGTTTCAAATTTTAAAAGCTTGTCTCAGGACATAGTTTAGCTATGCTAGTTTAAAAGGACTGCTTCTGCCAAAAATGAGTGATGTCATATAATAAAAAAAGATGGTAGCATAATTTGTGCAGTCATATGGCATCAGTAAAGTGCACAACTAAGCTGATTTCAGTGCAGTGCTGATGTTGGCTGAAAATTAATGTACATTACTTTTTTTCTTTTTTTTGGCTTTATTTTTTTCCTAGAGCGTTACATTCCACCTCACTTAAGAAACAAAGATGCCGGTAAAAATGGTAAGTAGTTTTTTAGGTTGTGTCAACAGCCATTTATCTCTTCTCTATGTAATTTTAAAATGTATTGTTTTCTGATGTCAGGTTGACAATTGTTTTGCTTTATAGATCAGAGCTTTGGTACTTTAGTAGTGTGATTACCTAATATTTCATAGGTAACTTTTGAAGTGTAGGCTAATGCAGTATGTTTTGTAGAGCCAATGAGGGAGGTGCATTGTAAGAATCATCAGCATCAAAAGATACCACTGTTTAATAGTGGTTTTATTAACAAGTAACATATCAGTGTTCATAGACTTTTAAACTGGAGTTAATTTTTTGCTTCTGTTGTTTTTACGTTTTTGTTTATGTTATGTCATAGTATTAGGTTTTTAATTTTTACTGGGTTATAATTAATCAGCATGGTTTTGCTGTGATGTTACAAAGCCAAGACCTGCATACACATGCATTCTGTTTTGGGAAGCTTATTGTAATGACTAGACTCTCTTATGGCTAATGCTCTAACATCACTGTAAATTTGACAGACCTAAACATCTGGTTCTTGTATTGGTCTTTGCATTATTTTTCTTACTTTGACTGCATTTTCATTTTTTTTCACAGCAGGAAATGCTTATTCCTCTGGTAGACAGAGTGGTTATTCAGTGCCACCAGTACTGAGCTGTAAGTTTGTTTTGTCAGCTTTTGCTGAGGGTGCTATGCATTCTTAAATGCATGAAAGTTTAATTACATATCTATAGCCAATATATAGGGGCCAAAATAAAAAGTTCAAAGCTTACTGTGCATAGTCAGTAAACTTAACACTTTAAACAGCTCAAGCTAAATGAGTCTTTTCCACAGTTCACTTTTTGTTGGAGAAGTAGCCAAACCTCTGTGTGCTTTGTCTGACCTACAACTGCTCCCCATAATTAGCTAGCTGTTCTGGTTGTTTGCGTTCGTGTCCTTTTTCTCTCTTTTTTTTTTCCAGTCGAGTGTTTGCATGTGCAGACAGGGTAGATGCTGAACGTGCACAATCCACCACTTGTTGCCCTCTTTTTAAAAGCCAGGCACCTTTTTTATGATGCGAAACTGTTCCACAAGTTTCTCCTAAACAGTATCCTCAAAGCTGGCATCCTGAGAGAAATCCCAGAAACAGAAATAACTTTCAGACTGGATGGGATGACTTTAGGACTGGTAACTATTAGATTAAGCCTCAGTTCTTCTGCATTTCTTTCAGTGTAAAGGGAGAGATTGCTATTAAATGCCCTATGCCTCTGCTCAGGTTACCCGAGATATCCTTCCCAGGAACTTGCCTTCTATCACACCTACAGTGGTGGCTGGCCAGAGAGATGTGGTATACCTCAATGTATCTGCATGAGAATTGTGCAGTGAACTCCCCCTAGAGTTGACTGATGCTGTTCTCAGTGATATCATATAGTTGTGACTTTGTGAAAGAGAAGTTAGCACTGTAGTTTATGCTCTAATATTGTGATATGATTGCTTGCTTTGCTGCATGCCTTTGTGTGTAACTTTATTTGTTGCTACTAAATTTATGTAAATGGTCTGACATACCTCATATTAGAGTATATATGGCTGGCCTTGAATTGAGCAGTAGACATGAAAGGAGGGTGAGGAAATAACATTGTCTAGGATCTTGTCCAATCATGTGTATTATGTCCGCGTAATAGTATGTGGGGTTTCTTCCCTGCTGCCTGCGATTTTCATTTTGTGCTTTGTTAATGTATTTAAATTTTAAGCACTTCTTAAGCTATAGGAAACAATATGTACCAATTCAGTTTTAATTATTTAAAATTTCCAGCTGGTATATGTAGTGAATTGTATACAGGTAGTATCCTCCACTTATTAATTTGTGTTTTTTGTTTTACTTATTTGTTAATTTATTTTAAAAAACATTGGGAGAGACAATTTGTTAAAACGTTTTTAGTAGTATAAATCTTTCTCACTGATTTTATCATCTTTTAATGTTCTTTTTAAGATGAAATTTCATCATTTTTCCTTAAGATTCCTAACTGTTTGAAACAAATGTCTTAAGTTTGAGCATGCTAGTTGTAATTTTATATGCTTGTCTGATACCAGATTGGATTGAACTACCAAATGGAACTTGTAAACTTGGGTTGCACTGATGCTGTATCTGTTCTGCTGCTGATATTGGCATTTAACGTTGGTATCGGCAGTGGGGATATCATAGGGATACCTATGACTGATTCCCCAGAGCAGTTTCTGATGCACTTGAGCACTGACTTGTATATGTGCACCGATAAAGGTGGTGCAAATTAAGGTACAGCAAAAATGCTCGTAGAAAAACCTGCAACACCAGTATTTTGTGGATTTATTCCTAGACTGTTGATTTCACCAATATGTCACAAATGCTTATGCACACGGGGTGAAATGCACAAAGCTTAGCAGTTTGGCTTAGCAAAGGTTGAGCCAGTCTTTCAGTAATCATCATTATTTATTATTAATGTTTGTCTAGTTTATCAAGACTTAAGCAATACAGCCCACGTGTCCATTAGCCCTGCCTGCGATTCACCTTCGCTGATTAGGTGCATTATACAACATTGGGTCAGCTGAGAAATCCACAGTTAAACCACTACCACTAACAGCATGAATTGCCTAAATTTGCTACTTCGGCTAATGGAGAGCAATATTGTAGAGAACACACATATGAGGGAGCTAAAACAATGGTGTAATTTAGCATATAAACAAGTTCCATTCAAGGTTTTTATAAGTGACAAGAAACATGGCGTTTATCAAAAGAAAAACACAGCTTTATAGTGTAGTGTATATTTATTGGGGATTGTAGAAATTGATGTGTACCTAGATAATATTATGTTTTGTTTGCTGTTGCCTCTTTGAGCAGTTTTGTTGGAATTATGTTATGGTGCATTCTTGGAGGAGTGTTCTTATCTGGAACTGGGTTTGCTGATGCACACTTAGACCATTTGGACAAACGTGCATAGCCGAATCAGCATTTTTTGGTATGTCTGCGGTGAGGATAGTCTTTGGCTGCTCGATGGCACGATTGTGTGACAGTGCTGATGTGAATCTGGAGAGGGGGGGCTGCTGGTTTAGGCTCCAGCTAATACCTGTGTGTGTTACTTGCAGCCTCTCCTGCGCGCACTGACAGCAGTGTAACCACCGATGGGAATGAGGACGCAGCCAGTGTGCTCAGCTGGGCTGACCGCTGTGGTAAATGTTAGAGCAGCTGGCAGTCGTATGGCATGCCCTTTCATGGCTGTTTTTGGCCAGCAGATTGTTACCCAGGTGGGAGCTGAAACTTTTAAGGATTGTTCCATTGCTTAATGGGTAGGGCTGGGGTCCTAAAAAACACAAGTCACAAAATGCACTAACTGTGTATTTGTACTACTAAGGACAAGAGTATGTAAAATCTGTCTTTAAACCATTGAATTTGTGACTTCTGGGGATGCACAGTATATCAACAGCTAGTCAACAGCTGATATGTGCTAATAACTGGGGATAGTTAAATGTCATCAACCTGAAAGTGGGCTGCAGACAGTAATGATCATTTATTCTCGTTTTTATAGTTTGTTGAGCTGACTTTTTTTTTCTTTCTTCTGCTTCTTCTTTTTTGAACTGTCTCAAATCAGTAGCAAAGTGGATTATACCATCCTTTCACATGCAGTATACTGATTCAGTTCCCCACCACCAGCCGCGTGCACTACTACTGTAAGAAAATGCCACAATAAGTGTTCTTGGACAAGGCTGTTTCTTTTAACTTGTAGTAGCAGCGAATGCATTCTGAACAACAAAGTATTTACATAGAAAAAAGCCAGTGTTCTGATTCACATTCTGATCCAATGGAATATTGTCATTCACTTTTTTTTTCTTCTCTCTTCTCCACCAGCCACCAATTTGTTTTTTTACGCCAATACAGCTTGACATTCGTAATGATCTTACACAGCTGTAAGGGGGGGTGGCGGCTGCCTTGATTAGTACTGCAGAAAACCCATAACAGTATAGTTGTGAAGCAATAGCGACCCTTAACATTGCAACTTTGTAAGCATTAGAAACTTTCAAAATTTTTGAAGGGTGCCTTCCCTTTTCTCCCCCACCCAACATCTTCAGTGAGCTCCCATGAATTTGAAAGGAAAGCAGTAGATCTATGCGGTGTTGCTTTTGTAGGTTGAAGGAGACTGGCGTGTCAAAACTAATGTGTTAGCTGTTTTTTTTATTTTTTTTTTATAAATAGCAGGAGTGTCCTTTCTGTTTGTACACAAGACTTTTAGTGAACTGGGCCTGCCGTTAGAGCCGTGGTACAAACCTGTTTATCTAGTTCACCTTTTATATGGCTGTTCTACTGAAGCAAAACTAGTTTGACTTCACTTGCCTTTTGACAATTACTGCTCGCTCAGTCGGAAGCAGTGAGACCAGTTGTGTTGTGTTGGCTTGGCTTTTGGCTACCCTCCCTCAAATGTGTGCAATTTTGTCTCCTCCATCCCAGTTGCTTGCTCTGATGTATTTTTTTTTTCTGTCTTCTCTGGAAGACTCTCCTGGATGGGATGGTGGCCGTAGCAATGGCTTTGTGAATGGATACCATGACACTCGCATGAATGGAAGCGGCAATTTTGGACGTGGACCTCCTCGCAATGACAGAGGTGGCCGTGGCAGCTTCCGTGGCAACAGGGGTGGAGGTACCTTTAGCCAGCCCATACATAACACAAGTAAGGGACCGATCTTTGTTTTGAGGTTTACTTTTGAGCGGTTTTTATAAAAGATTAGTCTGCTTATTTTCAATTATACTTCAAACGTTTTAGACTTTGGTGGCTATGATAACAAAGATGGAGGCTGGAACACTGGTTTAAATAGGGAGGCCTACTCTAGCTTTGGAGGACGTTCTGACAGAGGGAAACCTGCATTCTTTAATGACCGGGGGGCAGGATCAAGAGGAAGGTAAAGATGAAGGCACATTACCTAACAACTATGAAACTTGACATGTTCTTATTTTAGCCAAGTTAAAGAGTTAAAGACTCAGAAATTCTGAGATGCTGTATCTTTGGTCAGGTATGAGCGTGGGGGTTTTGGTGGTGGTGGTGGTGGAGGAGGCCTGGCAAACAGTCGTTGGGTAGAGGAGTCCAGGGATGAAGAGGATTGGTCGAAGCCTACACCACCCAATGAACGCCTGGAACAGTGAGTAAAACAGCCTGCTGGTAATCACACTTTCTAAAAAAGTCCATCGTCCACTTTCTCTAAGCTTTTGCATTCTCTCTTTCTGATTGTCTCACACATAGTGAACTATTCTCTGGAAGCAACACGGGAATTAACTTTGAGAAGTATGATGACATTCCTGTGGAGGCCACTGGAAACAATTGTCCAGGCCCTATAGAGAATGTAAGTCTGTCAGTGATTTAATTGCATAATTTGGCAAATCTTTACCTAAAGCAAATCAGCTTATCGCCCTAATTCTGTTGTTGTTTTAGTTCCACGATGTTGACATGGGGGAGATCATCATGGGTAACATAACTCTGAGCAGGTACACTCGTCCCACCCCCGTACAGAAGCATGCCATTCCCATCATCAAGGCCAAAAGGGACCTAATGGCCTGTGCTCAAACAGGTAGGCTATTTGTCACATCTAATGTGAATCTGAACTATGCCTTGCGTTCCCTCTGTTAAGCAGGAGACCTGAATATCTGTGGCTGTAGACGTGGCAAGCTGTTTGGCACCATGCTTCATTACTCATGTGCTGTGTTTGCTCAGGCTCTGGGAAGACTGCAGCGTTCCTGCTCCCAGTGCTGAGTCAGATCTACACTGATGGACCAGGAGAGGCCTTGCAGGCTTCTAAGGCCAGCGGTCAGGTACTTCTGTTTTTCTGTTTGTTTGTTTGTTTGTTTATATATGATCAGTTATAAAACAGCTTGTATGGTTTTATGTAATGACAACTGTTTGTGATGTGAAGAAGTCACAAGAAAGATCTTAACTATGTTGCTTTAATAGGAGAATGGAAAATATGGCCGCCGTAAGCAGTATCCAATCTCTTTGGTCCTGGCTCCAACCAGAGAACTTGCTCTACAGATTTATGATGAAGCCAGGAAGGTATATTTAACTGGTTCCTGAAGCTTGGCAGCTATGAGTAGTATTCATTCTCCGTTGTCCTTCTTAACGTGCTGGCGTTTTTCTTTTTGTAGTTTGCTTACCGCTCCAGGGTGCGCCCCTGCGTGGTGTATGGAGGGGCAGACATTGGCCAGCAGATCCGAGACCTGGAAAGAGGTTGCCATCTGCTGGTTGCCACACCTGGGCGTCTGGTAGACATGATGGAGCGGGGCAAGATTGGCTTAGACTATTGCAAGTGAGTACTGGAAACAGACAGAAAGCTAAGAATTTAGCCGAGTGTTTAAATTACTTTTCACTTCTTCCTAACACAGTTAGATTGTGTTTCAGCCTGTATTTTCCCCCACCAGTTACCTGGTTGTGGATGAGGCTGACAGAATGCTGGACATGGGTTTTGAGCCTCAGATCAGACGTATTGTGGAGCAGGACACCATGCCTCCTAAAGGTGTACGCCAGACCATGATGTTCAGTGCTACCTTTCCCAAGGAAATCCAGGTACAGAAGCATCTTGGGTACATATGTTGGAAATGGGCTGAAAACATGGCTTTAAACCAATTGTTGTTACCAATGTTGGCACACATTTGGGAAAGCCATTAAGGAATTATTGCAACAAATATAAGTAGGTAATATGCGTACAGCAACCTGTCAAACATGAAGTATTATTGGGCAATTTATATAGTTTAGTAGGTCTGCTTTTCTCCAAATGTTTTTGATTTATTTACTTGGTAACATGGTCTGTGTGGTTGGTTGGTTTGTTTGTTTGTTTGTTGTTACCAAACCCAACTGTTTTCTTTTAATGCTTTCATCAGAATTTGACTCACATTTTGCTGTACTGATTGTCATTAAAATTTCAGCTGATCAGTGATTTCTTGTTTAGGCTGTAAATTGACAGATTTTCTGAGCAATCTTTCTGAAATTCATAATATACAGCTACTAGATTGATTGTTTGTTTGTCTTAATTGCAGATACTGGCTCGTGACTTCCTTGAGGAGTACATATTCTTGGCTGTGGGTCGTGTGGGTTCCACCTCAGAGAATATCACTCAGAAAGTGGTCTGGGTGGAGGAGAGTGATAAGCGCTCATTTTTGCTGGACCTGCTCAATGCCACAGGTAGAAACACACATTTGTATCCTAAGTAGTAGTCAGTAGAAAGTTCTGAACTGAATGCTGGGTCGAGAGGACATGAAACTAGTAGAGGGAATAATGAGGTATTGAATGGTTCAATGTTTGTTGCAGATTTTGGCAGTAATCTTCTGTCTAATGTAGTCCAAGTCTGTGTGTGAGGATCTTGAGGAGTAGATAAATATTAAAGGATATTTTCTATGAAAAAAATCATTTTGCCTGCCTTGTACTTAGTTCTTTGTAGTAACATTTTTCTTTTGGAGTGGTGAAACGTGCATTAAGTTTACTGGGAGATTTGATTTTATTTGAAGTCATTCCAAGTGAGGTTCAGGAAAATGCATCTGAAACTCCTGAGAGGCCAGGTAAGCGTGGACTTTTCAGTCCGACATAACACATTCATATTCCGTTGACCCCTTTTGTTTAAGTTCTGTTTTTCCTTTGTGTGCTTAAATATGCTTAACATTTTTGGTGGAATGCTTGTCTGATCGACATAAGCATTCATTCTTTTAATCTGTCATTTTTCATTTTGGTATGTGTATTTTGCCTGCAATGTGACCCGTTTTCCATCCATTTGGATGTTGCCTCTGGAAACCGTGGCTAACCATGGTAACAGATTTTCCAGTTGCGGTCCTGAAGTCATTTAAGTGTTTTGTCTAAGTGAGCCTATTGCTTTAACTCAAAAGACGTCCTTTTAAACTGACAGAAGGAAATAAAACAACCTTGATATGGTGTTTCCATGGTTACCAGCACAACAGCCAACATTAAACAGATAGAAATGAATGTGAGTTGCTGCTTTGCTGAGCTCTCATCTGTATCTTGCCATAGCAACTCGGCACTGAGACAAAAATGCATGTGGAGAAGCCTCATCGGTCAGTGTTACCATGCCAACGTTATCTAAGCAAAGGCTGCTGCTATTCCTGCAGAGAGCTGCTGGGAAGAAGCTGAGGAGTGAATGGAGTTGTTTCACAGCAAGGCCTTGTTCACTCCTGATTCACACACCTTTCATCCTCTTGCCGAGCTTTTCTCTGATATCCATTAAAAGAGAGAACGAACAAGCTGTGACAAACATTGAACCCAGCTAAATTTCCTTAAGTTTTCTTTTTTCCCCTTTTTTATTTTGGAGAAGTGAAGAAATACCGCTTAATGGTTGTCAACGAATGCAAAACTGCACCTCCCACATTTCCATGTTTTTAGATTTATTTATTTATTTGTCTTTTTATTTATTTATTTTCTAAGAATTTCTTAGCAGCACCCAGCACTCTCTTGTTTTTGGATCCTCATCTCAAGCATGTTGCTCTTCTGTGGAATACAGACCTCAGACATTTTCTCTGGCTACAGGCAAGGATTCCCTCACGCTGGTTTTCGTGGAGACTAAGAAGGGAGCAGATGCTCTCGAGGACTTTCTCTATCGCGAGGGCTATGCCTGCACTAGTATCCATGGAGACCGTTCTCAGAGGGATCGTGAGGAAGCTCTTCACCAGTTCCGCTCTGGGCGTTGCCCCATTATGGTCGCTACAGCTGTGAGTACCTTCTGAAGTTTCACTTAAGTTTGTAGCTCTGTTGTATTGTACTGACACTGATTTACAATCTGCTACAGGTGGCAGCACGTGGACTTGATATCTGTAATGTGAAGCATGTCATAAACTTTGACTTGCCCAGTGACATTGAGGAATATGTCCATCGCATTGGACGTACCGGGCGTGTGGGAAATCTCGGTGAGTTTAACTACTGGATTGGTCTTCTATATTTGAGAAAAACTGCTTTATTTAGATTATTGTAGTATTTCACTAATTGTCCGTAATTTCGTCTTATTTGCAAGGTTTGGCCACCTCCTTTTACAATGACAAGAACAGCAACATCACCAAAGACCTGCTGGACATCTTGGTGGAGGCCAAACAAGAGGTTCCTTCTTGGTTGGAGAGTTTGGCTTTTGAGCACCAGCACAAGAGCAGCAACCGTGGACGCTCCAAAAGGTTCAAGCTTCTCATACTTATTTGAAAAATTTTTTTTATAAATAAATTGGTGACATGGGCCAAAGTATTTCACATTCTAAAGCTCTCTGTTGTATGGGTCTGCAGGTTCTCTGGAGGGTTTGGGGCCAGAGATTATCGTCAGATGACTGCAGGTGGCAACACATTTGGAAACCGTGGTGCTCGCAATGCGGGAGGCCATGGCGGCAACAGGGGTTTTGGAGGTAACAAGGGTAAGCCATTAATCTCTGGAAAAACTAAAAGCGTGGACACAATGACCCATAAAAACATTTAATTAAATACCTAACCAGTTATTTCCTTTCACTGTAGGTGTGATGCCTCATTTAACTTAATGCAACGTTACATAATTAACATCTGACCGTTGAGTTCTTGCAAAAACTTTGTTTAATTTTTTTTTTTTTTTTAATCTGCACTAATTACTAAGGCTGCTGATGGGGAGTAGATTTTAAAGGAGATGGTTTATTACTCGCAAGCCTGGGTGTCAGGTTGACTTTTTGTGACTTTCTATCCTAAAGGATGGATTTTCTTCAAAACACTGATCAGTAGCTGTTTAGAAATAGTGTAAACAACATTAAAGGCTATGTCCATTTGTTAACTGCCCTGGTTATCACTTAAAGTGGACTTGAGAGGTCAACATCATCATCTTAGTTGTGCATCACCATTATGTATTTGTCGATTAATGGTTTACCAATTCATTGCGGTCAGTTGTGAAGGGTAAAATATAGGCTTGTTTATGTTGTTTTGTTTCTTGTTTCTCTCAGGTGGATTTGGAAGTTTCGTCAGTGATGGCTATGGGGGAAGTTATGGAAACTATGGAGGAAACTACACCCAAGTAGACTGGTGGGGCAATTAAAATGTGTCAACGCAGCGGGTCACCATGCCAAACTAGCTGAACGGAAACCACATGTTAACATAGCCAGACTCTACGCCCTGTGTAGCTTTAAGAACTCGCAGTACATTACACGACGTGATTCTCTGTCTGCATTCTGAGTGGAGCTTAAAGAGAGGGAACGGCACCCGGCAGAACCAGAGCGTCACTTTCAGATAGGAAACAACCTGGATGCCCAGTTATGTGTTTGATCTACAATCTTGGACTTAGTTTTCAACTGCACTTTTCTTTCTTTGTTTAGAAACAAAACTAAATGAGGATCATTTATATGTTAATGTACTGTGCCTTTAAATTTAGACAGGAGTTTTGTTTCATCGTTTCACTGAATGAACTTGGCCAAGAGCTCAATTTCTTTTTGTTGTAAAGGCATATATTAAAGCTTGTACTTAAGCAAACCTTGGCAAATAACAGGATAATGTGGCTCAAGTGAGTCACAATTCCATTTGAACTTCAAATTGTCACAGGGATATCATGTAGCCTACAATACAGGCCAGAGAACTAACAGCTCCTGGAACCAGCACAGAAGCGGTGGATTCAAGTGTTGATTCCTCTGTGTGGCAACTTTTGTTCTAAGGGACAAAGAGTTCTGACTTTTTGTTTTTTTGTTTGCTCACTCTATCCTGGATAGGCACCTATTTATGGATATGGTAGTCTTCAAAATGGCCATTCCAGTTGTGAAATACGAATATTCATGACAAAATGGTAGAAAAACACTCAGTGTAACAGACACTGTTGTTTAAAGATGCATATTTACAGTGCTGGAACTTGTTACTCCACTGCTTTTAATTGACTTGACAGTGTTATGGCAGCTAGTAAGTACCACATGCTAGCCACTGTAAGTGGGCATTTTTTGTTATTTTTTCTTGAAACATTTTTAAGAGAACGAGGACGATTCTGTAGAGTAACAAAAGCAGTTTTGATGAAAAAAAAATGTTTCTTCACAAAAAACAAAAAGATGCCTGCCATTTTTGAAGGCAAAGTTCAAATGGCTTCAAACGGACCATAGTACCAAAGCGGCCCTGCCTCTCGTCATGGCCACTTTGGTCGTCTACGCATGCTAGTGTTTTGTTTTTTGGTCAAGAGCAGAGGACAAATTCTGTCACAGGCTTTACTTTATTACATTTTCTCTTTTCAAGCTGCGTTGGAGGCATGGCTCCTTTTTTTCCTAGGCAGAAGCATTAGGAGATGGCTGTGAGTTCATTCTGAGGCATTGGCAGATATGCACAGGGTTTTGAGTCGAGCCTGGTGGGCCGTCGGGCTCCGCTGCGCCATAGCAGTCGGGATTGCTGCGCGGTGGCCGAGAACCAGGTTTTCCTTCCTTGTGGTACATTTTAATGCTGTCGTCTCCTGGAGTTCATCTGCTCTGATGTAAACTAACCGCTGGCTGTGGAGCCGGCTTTCTGCTTCCTTTAAAGAGGAAGGAAGCTTCAGAGAGGAGGAGGAAAAAAGGCATTTAACTTAAGTGCAATAGATTTTTCTTCTCAAGTGTGTTGTGCCTTGACATTTTTTAAATTGATGAATTCAAGCGGATGCACTGACAGTATTGAGAACTTAAAGACGAATGGTGCTACTTAAGTTAGGTCTAGGCCCATGTATGTTGTGCCCATCAAGTTTTACAAGGTTCTTTTATTGCACATCTAGAGTTTTATATAAATGTCTTGAGTGCGTGTCCTCAAGCTTCCAAATATTGTGAATGGAGAGATAGAAACGCAGCTTGTTTACAAAAGGGGAAGGGATCTCAATATTTACCAGGATTTATTTGGGACCAGGGGGATCAGCAGTGGGGAATTTAGCTATTTGCACACAGATTTCTAGATTCTACTTTTGCTGCTAGTTTTGTGTAATTTATTAAGCATTTTTTGAGAAATATTTATTTTTATAAGCCTCAAAGTGATTCTTTGAAAGTTTCAAGAAACTTGACCAAAAGACAGTACAAAAACACTGGCACTTGAATGTTGAATGTCACCTGTATGCGTGAAATTTCTATACTTCGGGGTAGTGTGAGCTTTTTAATGTTTCAGACATATTGGACTCAGTCAGTATCCACAGCTGTTGAAGGCCTATAGGCCATATTTCTATATGATTACTAATTGGCTGTCAAAATTGGAAATGGGGAAAATAAACATGCCAAGGTTTGGAACAAAGTGTTCAAATGACCTAATAATTTCTTAAATGTATCAGTGCGAAAAGTGTCCAGTTTCTCCAAATGTGCATTTTTTTATTTTATTTTTTTTTCTTTTGAATTGGATTGTGTTCTGTTACAAATTTTTTTTGTTTCAGTGAATGTCTGGCACATGGCAATCTTAAACATGTGGTTCTACTCTATTGTTGCATTTGCATATATGGTGTCTCTGGGTTTTGTGCTTCGGAGGAGCAGTTAGCAAGCGATCCTGCTAGCAATAAGTCTTACTGTGGATTTGCAGCCTTGAGTTCATAAGCTGCGGAGATGGAAAGAAGCATACTGCTTGCTAGCTTTCCTGAGAACAACCCAGAGCACCTTTAGATTTAGTATTTGCTTTATGTAGTAGTGTATGTAGAAGCTATGCACTGCATGAGAGGACTCAGCTGTGCATTTATTGTATGATTTTACCAAAATAAAAGTTTGAAATGCTAATTCCTTACAAAACAAAGCATGTTTTCTAAAACACTCAATGTAGCAAAAAAAAAAAAAAGAAATTGGGGAGAAAAACATGTAGCAGCTGTTAATAGTGTGGCTAAAAGTTGTTGGCAGTGTTTGGAATTCAATTGGCTTACGTTTGTTTACAAATAACTATAACTAATTATAAATTCATTCTTTCCTGAACACATTGTCTGTTGTCTTATTCTTTTAAAATTCCTCATAGAATGGTTTTCCAGAGAGCTTTGATTTCTTCCTGATTCACTTTCATTTAAAGCACATGGAGAATATTGTCAAGTGTATATTGTTGCAGCAGATTAAATACACTGACATACCAAGTGTCATGGGATAGCAGTATGTAAATTGATTTAAGTGTTATCTAAGGGTTTGGCTTGGGAACGCCCACGTCTGTGTAAGTTGTAAGGTGTTATCTTGTGAGGTTGAACTGTGGCTATGTGAATTATTAGTATTTGAACATGTGTGATGGTGGGTGCTAGTGAAACGTTCCATTCAATTTGAGTGAGCCACAGTGTCATAGAAACAATCGTCACCCTCAGTGAATGGTGCGCCCATGGGGTGTTTAGATGATCATGGCTGGCAGCGTCTGGCTAGGATTGTCTGCAAAGCAACTCTGACAGAAATCACAGCCCCATTTAATGCAAGAGGTCCCACACACGCATGCCTCAGGTCATCTTGGTGTTCTTTAGCCTCCATGGATTATGAGTGCAGAAGACCGAACGGTGTATATTCACATACAGTCCCAGCTAATTCAAGTTTGCTGCTTTTCATAGTCATTTATATAAATAAAAATACTGTAATACAGCATGTAACATCCTGTGGTTGTCTGCAGTGTTAGGCTGCCAAATTCATAGGTGCCGTTCTTCTGGAGAAGCTTATCCATGTTGGAGAGTCGACTTTATGCATTAGTTTATTTTCTTTTTTTTCTTGCGAGCATCCCAGTGCGTTCATGTGGCCTTGTGAGTTTGCTAACTGGACATTTGAGGACCTTCAGTGTGATGTAGTCCAGTAAGTTATGGTACCAGTGGTTTCAGGCTGATGGTAGGATTAATGTGTGGTGCAGACCCTAAGAAACCATGGTCCCCAGCTATCACCAAGGGACCGTGGTGGTTCCATACAGATATGGGGTGTGTTCTCATGGCATGGTTCGAGTCCACTGGTCTGTCTAAACACTTTATTAACTGGTAACTGATTAGAGATCAGGCGAATGGTGTGGTCTTTACACTTGCCCGACATGACGCCAATCAATATATCCCACGTCTTGTTCGAAATCTCACATTGCCTTGCCATGAGCGTGCTGGCCAGTGTTCAACCTCACTTAAAGAAATGTGGCTATTCCCAAGCCAAACCCTGAGGTAATGCCACTTCATAATACAGTCGCACTGCTATCCCGTGACCTTTAGAATTCCAGTGTATATTATTATTCCTCTGTCTTTGTTTCTTTGCCTACTAATCTGATTACAAAATGAATGCACACATATATTTTTAACCATATGTGAAAAGATTGTCATGTAGAACTTTAAGCAAAGAGCACTGGGATGCTTGCAAGAAAAAAAAAAAAAAAGAAGAAAAGCATTAAGTCAGCTCTCCAGCACAGACAGAAGAACGGTGCCTATGAATTTGGCAGCATTTTGGTTTCCAGCCTAACAAATTCAGAGAACCACTGGATGTTACATGCTGTATTACACTCTTGTTATTTTTATAAATGACTCAGAATTGCTGCACACTTGAAATAGCTGAGACTGTATGTGAATATACGCTCATTCCAAACGCATTGAGTACACTCATTTGCAACAGAGGAAGAAGAAGGAAAATAGTCTTGTTACATTAACTTGCATTAAAGGTAAAGTATGTTTTTCCTTTGCCTGTAAACTTATCATTTTGAAGATGCAACCTGAACAAATCAGACAGCAGCAATCATGTCTTTCAGTGGTCACAACTGTAAATTGTACCCATGCCTGTCTCATGACAGACCCTGCCGTTTGCATTTAACAATAGCAACAATCTGCATTGCCCTCTGTTGGCCTGGATGTTAATTAGTATCAAAAATAATCTGGAAATTCATTTCACCACAACACACGTTTCCACTGTGTGTCATTCTATTTCAGATGAGCTTGAGCCCAGGCATTTCAGGACATTGTTGACATATGGTTTCTGCTGTGCATAATCCCATCTTAACTTGCATTTGTGGATGCAGCAATGAAGAGTGGTTATTGGCCCTGGCTTGTCAATGTATTGCCCAGCCTTTTTGGTGGTACCCATTACAAAAACAGCAGATTGCCAGATTGAGGGTCACAGGCATTCAGTCTTGCCTTTTACATGCAGTAACTCCACTGGATTCCTTACATCTTTTAAATATATGTATATTATATAACGTTTTGTAACATGCTGGTGTTAAATTCACACCTGATTCAGGTGATCTGCTAATTATTTACTCTTTTCCTGAGTTGAAGGTGTGATTTGGCAGAGATTTATGCAGAGCAGGATTGGAAACCACTGATGTGCAGGACTTGTAAGTAGCATGGTACTTTGTAACTCGGTTACGATCAGAATGATCGGAATGTTTTGTAGTGTTCATTTCAAACGAATACTAAAAACCCAGGGCTGGTTTAGGATTTTAATAGGAGAATACAGAATGTAGTAGCATACTTAGTGGCTAATGTAATGGTGTGCCTGCACACATAGAATCCACATAAGCATCGACATAGAGATTCTGGGCTGATGCAGATTTTCAAATATTTCATGTAGATAACTTAATGCTGATGCTGACACGTTTTGTAAAATGTGAAAACTGGAATTAGAGCCACCTTGATCACCATTAAAGGTCAATTTTGGTTTATTTGTAGATGGCTAAAAGTGCATTGCAATAAATAGATGATTAGTTAATGATTGGGCAGTCATATTTTCCTGCCAATAACTCTGTATCACGGTTTCTTTAAAGTAAAAACATCTGTCATTTTCACTTAAGAATAAAAAGGAATGCAGTTAGACAAGTAGGATATTTAGCCTGACTAGTGGTCATCACTTAACTACACTGGTCATTATAGCTCGACTTGATTATAGTCATTTCTTCTGGGTGCTTCCTGCAGCTTACTCTTTTGGTTAGCCCATAGTTTGTAGGGAGATATGCATGGTAACTATCATTTTTCAGATTCCCAAGTCAGTAGAAAATGACAATAGAGGAGATGGAAGATGCCAAACCTGTCCTATAGAGCGCACTTCAAAGCCTTGTGGTATCCATATCACTAAAGCACTGATCAAAGCACATGAAGAGGCATGTGGCCACTGAGTATGGCAGTGAGAACGTCTTTAACGAAGGCATTAATGCACGCTCGGCAGATGTTAAGGTTTCCTGAAAAGTTAGCTGTGACACTCCATATCCACCGGCTGCTAGCTGATGTAAGAAGATTGCAGGGTGTAATCTGTACGCACCATGCAGGCCGCACAGGCAGTCGCCGCTGATCTCTGAATGCTGTTTTTCCCTGCTGTAATCCCGCAGCCATCTAGAGGATTTTTCTGCCATTAAGTGATGGCTTTTGGGAAAGGGAGTGCTGCTTAGTGCTGGCACACACACACACACACACACATACACACATATATATATATACACACCCCCTCTCGGGGACAGGACCTGTTAAACCCATGTAGTACACTTAGAAGCACACGGTGCGGACAGCGTGACATGTCAAAGCGGACTCATGGATATGCTTTTGCTAGTTTTCACTTTGGGTGGATGTGTGTTGCAGATGATCAGCAGGTAAGTAAACTTGTAGAGAGGACAGACACATGACTGCGTAGGTTAGTTGTGTTTTTGTGTTGCTTATAATGTGAATAAGGTCTTGGAAATTTAGTGGCTGATGTAGTGGTCTGCTGATGCACATGAAAACTAGGGCTGCATTGATATGGGAATTCCGATATGCAATATTTTGAAGGTACATCTGATGAAAATGTTCAGACTGGAACTAGGATCACCTAGCTCACCTGGGTCAGATCAGAGAAATTTCACATTTATTTGTAGAGGGTCAAAAGCAGTTAATAAAATATAAGGCATTTCTGTTACTGCACAGATGACTGCTTTCCAGTCTGTCCTTATGCAAAGATGCATATTCTAATCACACTGGTCATCAACAGACATCGGGCCATTGTCTACGTTTGACCAATAATAACAAAACCATAGGCTTCATTCAGCAATATCTTCCTACTTGTTTCTTAAGTTTGTTCCTGAGAAAAACCTCTATGTTAGAATTCTAAACCACAGAATTGTTTGCACACTGGAGTGGGTGTAGATTCGGTTCTTACCTAAGAACAAACCTCAGAGAACACGTGAATGTCAGGATCTTTGTGAAGACTGCATAGCTGTGTTTGAAGAAGAGTGGTCTGTGAATGAGGCGGAATATTTTGAACCAGCAATTGTAAAATACCTGTCGTTCGAATCAATGTACTGAACTTCTAACCTTCTGAGAGTATTACATTCGTCAGTAATTCAGGTGATTCTAGTCCCAAATTTCCATTTATCAAAAAATGGATCAGAATCCACAGATATGTCCACGGATAACCCCGGACATCGGCTTTGAGACAGAATTCCCATACTGACACCTCCACTTCTCAGAAATAGACTAACTTTTCTTTCTCATTTCAGGCATTTCATCCTGACATGCCACAGGTGAAAAGGCTCAGCGATGTTTATCACTGTTATAGCTGGTAAGAACGCTGCATGCTATTGCATAATCTAGAAGTATTTCGCAATCTTTGGTGAAAACAGCACAATAAGAGTGTAAACACATAGTCACTGAGTTTTAGGTCATGTTCTGTATCAGGTGCATAAAGCAATTTAACAAAGTACAGGTGATTTGCTGTTTGTAGACAGACAAAGTCCAGGGGACAAACAATGTCTGTTATACTTTTGTAAGCTCCAATCTGGACAATCGCAATTGTAATTTCCACTATGGAGACCTACATTAAATAACTGCTCATCAAATCAGTCCTACCGGTCTTACTACCTGTGATGGCCTTCGATCTTAATTTTCCTAAAGTCAAATTAATTTTAAAAGTGAATACCTCACATTTGTCAGTTTTACCTGCATTTTAACACAGAAATGGGTTGTTCATTCTCTGTACATATATTATAAAACATTTTAAAGTACATACAGCATTGTGCACGTCAGATGAAACTATACTTCATTTATTCTTACTTTCAGTCACCATCAGAAAATACGTAAATAGTTGCACCCAGAAGAAATCAGCTGACAAGAATTTAGCTTAGTGGGTAGTTTTATATTGTGAGACATCCAAATGATTCAAGTTTCATTCCCGGTTGAGCATGTGATGAAAGCAAGGAAGAGCCTATTGCTGTACCTGACATCTTCAGTGAGTCCCGTTTTTGTCTTGGTGGAGGCGATGTGGCCAGCACCAAGACGAACAGGTTGTTGTCACACATCACACGTCTGGTGTCTCTCCACCTCCACCCCTACCGCACAATCTGGAACTGTGTAAGAATATTCAAGCTGCATGGGCTGGATATCATAAGACACCATTAGAAACCTCTACAACTCCATGCCGAGACGTCTGGAATGTTGCATTAGCAAACATGGCGGACCGACCCCATACTGAGAGACAAACGTCTGTATGTGTAGCTGTATAAATATCACCCATATCAGTCTAAATTATCCTCATTTATTGTTCCTGGTATCGTCCTTCCCAATAGCATTGCAATCCTACACACTTCTTTCTGGGTGCAAGAAATTTTATATATATAATATTATATATATATATATATATATATATATATATGAGGAAAAAAAGTGGTTTTGTTTGTCAATGAACTGACCACCCCAGAGTGTGACTCAACTTCTAAGACTGAAAAATGTCCCTCAGATTTCTGAATCCTGAAAATGCTATGTTATGGTTTCTGTATAAATACATGCCTTATGCTTTTTCTGATGCTGAATGATGTATGACTTGTACTTGTGGGTGTTGGACAGGAAATGAAATAAATCAATGGTGCACTTTACTGTACTTAAATAATTGCTGTCAAAAAATGAAAAGCATAAAGACCTCTGACCAGAATCTTTCACCTCCCTTGCAGTGTGTTTCCTGATGCTGCCGCACGGTGTGGCTTTGTGGGCCTGTACCCGCTCCTGTCCCCCAAGCTGCACCTGTACGCAGGAGAAAAGCTGCACTGTGCTGTGTGACCGTGCCAACATGGTCGAGCTTCCCACAGAGTTCCCTTGCGAAGCCTCCTCCATTAACCTGGATAAGAACAGCCTGAAGTTCTTGGCTGAGCGAGCCTTTGGCACTCTACCTTCACTCAAATCGCTCTCCCTGGACCACAACAACATCTCCTTCATCACTCCTGGAGCTTTCAAAGGACTACCAAACCTGCTGGAACTCAAGATGGCCCACAACGAGTACATTCGCTATCTCCACACGCGCACCTTCACCTCGCTCAAGCGTCTGGTGCGGTTGGACCTTTCTGACTGCAACCTCTTCAACATGCCTGACCGAATCTTCCTGGAGCAGATATCCCTAAAGGAGTTGCTCTGCTTCCAGAACAATTTCAGACGCGTTCCCGGGGCTATACGAGGGATGGAGAACTTGACACACGTTTACTTGGAACGCAACAAGATTGAAGCAGTGGCTTACAACTCTTTGTTGGGCCTGAGCAACCTAAAGTATCTTAACCTACAAGAGAATCGCATCAGCGTCATCCATGATGAAGCGTTTAAGGACCTTCGTCGACTGGAGAACTTTTACCTGAATGACAACCTGTTGGCTGAGTTGCCTCAGCAGTCTTTTAAGGGTCTAAGTCGTCTCAAGATGTTGAATCTGGGTGGGAACATGCTGACTAATGTCTCCAAAAACTGGTTCGGTGACCTGGTGGAGCTGGAGGTCCTCTACTTGGACCGAAACCGCTTGTCTTTCATCGAAGTAGGCGCCTTTGAAAATTTGACCAGCCTAATGACGCTGCATCTCAACAGCAACAACTTGACTACGCTGCCTTTCTCTGTCTTCCAGCCTATCTACTTCATTGGACGCCTCTACTTGTTCCGCAACCCCTGGGAGTGCAATTGCGAGCTAGAGTGGCTGAAGGAGTGGATGGAGAGTTATAAACTGGTGCGGGACATCCCGTGTGCTTCACCTTCTTCAGTAGCTGGACTGGACCTGAGTGAGGTCATCTATGCCCGCCTGAACAGCACTTGTGTGGACCCAGCAGAGCTGAACCTGACCACAGCTATTCCAGACTACCCCACCACAGAGAACAAGTTTAATAGCTTAATCTCCAAACTGCTGCACCAGGAACTGAGGGAAGAGATGGGAAATTCCACAGAGGGCCCGAGGAATGGCACCTTTCTGGAGCCAGCGGAGGGCCAGGTGTCTTCAGCCGACAGGTTGTCTAATGCTGGTCAAATCCTTCCAGTGCTGCTGGCATGCCTGTTCCTCCTCCAAGATTCTACATTCTTTCTTTCCAGTTGTATTAATGCCTCATGAAGGTCTGACACGTTGGAGAAAAGACAATTTTCCAGGAATTAGGGAAAAAAAAAAACAGGGCTGGAGGCTGTTTAGATAAGAGACTTTTCCTTTTCCAAGAGTTGGATTGTATGTTTCAACAAAATAAGGAAAGGACTTTCTCAGAATATTCAAACTGCTCTTCTGCACAGATGAAATTTAAAAAGACTTTTCCGCTAATGCACACGGATGATGAATAAGTGGTTTCTGTGTTTCTCGGAATGCCTAGCTTTTTTAAAAAGTGATTAACACGGGCATCTTAGTATAAGTAATGTACTAGTATAAATAAACTATATAGAGTGATGAAACTATTGCATGACGTGTGTATTTGCTCTTTGAGATTAGGCCTATTATTCACTCAGGATTTTGAGTGGTGGGCAATGCCTGGACTTTTATAGTGCAGTTATTGGAACCTGGGTTGTACCATTAGCATAACACCGAACTGATCATTTTAACTGTCCAAAGAACAACAACGTCATACAAGAAAGACAAAATGTTCTCAACTTTTAATATAGGTGATTTTAGAGGATTTCTATTGGTTGTTTGGTCATGAAACGGCCACACACTGTAAAGGACACCAGCTGTACACTCTTAAGTGGAGCTAATTACCGGGCTATGACGAGCCTATGTAAAATATAATAAATATGTAATATAAACAAATGTCCAGCTGTTGGCTGTAGAACAGGGCTCCCCAAAGGTCCGACCCAGTCGTATTAATGCCATATTGACATTACCTTGAAGGAAGTGTTATATTAGCTAAATATTAGCTATTAATATTGTAAACTACACTTCAGTTTGAAGCCCACCACTTTTTTGGCCCACCACAAACACTCCTCTGTAGAAAATGGACTCTTACTATAAACAGTGTTAACATGAGTTATGGTATTTTTAATGGCACATACTTGTAGGTGTGCATCAATGGAACGTGCTTCATGCTTCGCTTTGTTACATAATGTTGTGTCATGTGTGAGCAGGTAATGTTTCATAAAGCTGACTCCTGTTACTGTCATTTTAACAGATGGTGTTATATGCTTGCCTCTCACATGATTCCTTTAACTGGGTACATGTAGACGTTTCTAGTTTTAATAAATGCATTAATCTTCTTTTAACGCAAGGCTTAGCTGCACTCGGCTCTCTAAGCTGCTCTGTATCCTAACCAAATGGAATGGCTTTATCGTTGCTTTTGCTCCCACGACCATATCTGCTGTACAGTATAGGTTGTATACTTAATGCACTTTAGACAAAAGGCTCCAACAAAGGATGACATCATGCGTACAGTGCTGCCTGAAGCCGCTATCATTTTGTGAATTTCTACATATATTTGACCTAAAATGTGATCAGATTAAACAAATTAAACAATAAAAACGAACAGTTTTAGAGTTTTCCATCCATTTATTTATCACAGTAATTCAAAGTTGAATGCCTTTGCTGGCAGAAGTGTGTGAACCTTTGCTTTCAGGAACTGGTATGACCCCCAACGACTTCAACCAAGCACTTCCTGTAACTGTTGCTCAACCTTGCACAACGACTTTGAGACATCTTAGGTTATTCCTCCTTATAGAACTGTTTCAGCTCCGTTATGTTGGTGGGCATTCTTGCATAAACAACACATGCCCCCTTAACATTTCCATTGAAGTAAGGTCTGTGCAAAATGTAATATCCCTTTTGCTTTAACCATGCTCTGTAGACTTCTAGTGGTTGGTCTGAGGAACCCACCACCTGTTGAGTAAGGTCAGTAATAGATTTAGGATCTCATACCAACCCGATGAACTTTGGCAAATCATTTTCTGAGGTTCTAAAAATCTTATATGACATATACATGGCAAAGCCCAGACTTTGATGATAAGGACTTTTTACTGAGTAAAGCCACACTCACACCAAATTGGTTCTCTTAATCCACAGTGGTGATTAAAATGAAGCTCTGATCATATTTAGGTCATATTTATATAGAAATTCACAGAATGCTAAAAAGGGTTCACCAACTTTTAAGTGGGACAGTAGCTGTAGCTTTATGAAAACTGCTTGTCATTCAGGTGTGCTTGTTGGAGTATGCTGTTATTAAAGTTGTGGGTAGTTTCTGCAAGTTTTGATGAAACGCATGTGTCGTGTAGCTTTCCAAATGCTTCCTTTTTTTCCTGTTTTTTTGTTACTGGCAGATTTGTTATTATATATTCCATACTGATAAAACAAATTAGCATATTTAGAGTGGAAGTGCTGTTCAGTTGCTACTGCTACTTGCATGTGCTTTCTGATACTGAGGCGTTTTGGATGTTATCCTCAATAAAGCTAGTGTTCCTGGTGTAAGCCCAGCAGCACTGAGGCATTGTGTCACTGTGAATGTGAATTAATCTGCTGATCGGTGCTGCTGACCCTGGAATGAGGCCTCGAATTAAAACACGAGTCACACGCTGGACTAGAAGGGCCCACTGACTTGCACTGCAGTGTTTTTATTCCAAGAAGTTTGGTCTGGTTTAGGAAATACATAGTGGGGAACATTAATTTTGGATGACCGCCTTTTTCAGCTTTACTTCATTTTGACCATTACATTAATCCATCGGTTAATCAGGGATCAACTAATCCATCATCTGAACAGCACAGTACATGAACAAAATTCGAAGCTGAACAAAATGATTTCTTTTCTAAGGTGGGTTAGTCTAGGGCAGTCTTAAGTAGTGTAGGGCAGTGTGTTTCACCAAGTAAAAGGTGCACCTTTCTGAATCCCTCAAGTAAAGGTACAATAGCCCTTTAAGATCAACATAACACTGCTGATTTGTACTTGCACTTTTTCTTTTTACTTCCACTTAGTCTTATCGTGCAGTGTTACCAAGTGGCACTCACTGTACATGGCGATTACTGACAAGTGAGCTAACCTTAGTGAGCAAATCAGCTATCCAGGCAACTCCAATGTTATGGATTTTACATGTTAAGTGTTTAAAGTAGTTTTACTGCCAAAGTACATAAATGGCTTTGTCCAACTTTAATTTCAACAATTTCTGGGCAAGTTCTGCTGCAAAAGATCCTTGGGCTCCTTTGGGCTCATCTAACAACTTGGACTCAAGTTAATAAAGCAATGTAACAAGATGGTAGTAGGGATTCCCTGAGGGGATTAATGAGGCACAGTGGACGAAGGCTTCTTCGGACCAGGATTGAAACATTCAGTGTGTTTCCTTGTTCAGTCACCAGTGGATCTGATAAAGAAATGACGTGGCCAGTCATGGTCAAGTATGCAGCTCAGGATAGGATGTGATTTGCTGGAGGTAGACAGGAACTGTTTTTGACTCCAGTTTTGGCTCTGTTCTGCGGCCCTTTGTGCTAAAAACATCACATGGCTGGAGGACAAAGTAGCAGAGTAGAGCACAGCACAGAGCAGTTGGCCTTCTTTATCTTACCTGATCATGCTCAGAGCGCTTGTTCTCACAAAGGCAGGCCAAGGTTTTGTTTAATGCAACAATAATTCCAAAATATGTCAACATCTGCAATCTACATCAACACAAATCCAGTCTTCATTCATTTTTCCATTACTCTCAGAGTCAGAAGAGGAATGTCTTGCACAGCTGCCCTCAAACCGGTTCCAGTTCCAATCTCAGCACACCTGTCTATAATATTCAGACATTCCTGAAAAGAGTTTGGACTCCTCTGCTGGTTCATGCAGTAATGGGCTGGGCTGCAGATGGACCAGAGAGTGTAGGAGAAGAGTGGTCCATTAAGTTTATAGATTTCTTTTTCAAATGAAACATTTTGTTGTAGTAGGTAAAGGCTGCTACATTTTCAGAACAATTAATTCCCCATTGCAAACAGTCCATACAGGACTAAGCTGCAAAAAGCCCATTTTGAATTCATTGTTGTTATGATTTAAAAACCAACACATTGCCTGCCTACAGCAGTGAAGCCCCGCCCATTCACACTAAAGTTTTAAGGAGTGTTCCAGCCCAGACTGCTCTCTGTATATGGCACAATACAGATCAGCCAATCAGAGCAGAGGAAAGTTACATACAACAGTGAGAAAACAATTTGATTGTTTACAAATGGTTAATGGGATGTTGGAAAATGTAAAATGGATTATGACTGATTTTGGTATTAAAACCTACAGAAATGACCCAGTGGACTTTAGTGAGTGGACTCCAGCAAGTGGACTTTAGTGAGTGAACTCCAGCGAGTGGACTTTAGTGAGTGGACTCCAGCGAGTGGACTTTAGTGAGTGGACTCCAGCGAGTGGACTTTAGTGAGTGGACTCCAGCGAGTGGACTTTAGTGAGTGGACTCCAGCGAGTGGACTTTGGTGAGTGGACTTTAGTGAGTGGACTCCAGTGAGTGGACTTTAGTGAGGGGACTCCAGCGAGTGGACTTTAGTGAGGGGACTCCAGCGTATTCTCTAATCTGATCAATATAAAAAACAATATTTGCCATTCTAAACCAGGAAGCAACATGTTTTGAAAACTGAACTGTGCTCCTAACTAAGTGAAATCTGAGTTTAAATCACTGCGTGCTTCTGTACTTTTGGGCTATAGTGGACTGCCAGCACTCATCTCCCATAACTGCACATTACAGCCTCAGTGTGTGTGTGTGTGTGTGTGTGTGTGTGTCTCTCCTTCTTTCTCAGCCTCCTGCCAAATAAAGACAAAAAACTGCCTTTGCAGTTCTTTCCTTCTCAGTTTCTGCAGCGGTATGTCAAAATTTTGACCCAATATTTCGAAACCTTTTTTTATTTCCTCAAACTTTTGACTTAGTATCTCAAAATACTGAATTATCATCTCCAAATAATGATTACTTCATTCTAATGTAATAACTCTTCATTTCGATAAAGTACATAAAATGTTGAGTAAATAATTCACTATTTTGAGATCTTATATCAATATTTTGATATGCTGCCAAAAACAAGCACAAGAAGCAAAAACGAGATCTCCTACTCTACCTTCCAGAAATCAGATCCCATATTACATACAGTCACACTAAGAGATAAAATACACACTGGTCTCTCTCTCTCTCTCTCTCTCTCTCTCGCTCTCTCTTTCTGACACTTTCTTTAGACCCAGACCCTCTCTCACTTTTTTGTCTTGTCATCTTCAGACCCAGATCTTGGCTCATTGCTCTTCTCTCTTCATTCTTCTCTCTCTTTCTCACTCACTTTCTCACACGCACACACACACCTGGGCATTCATCCCACTTGCAGCCATGCTCAGACAGGCAGGCAGGATGTGACCTACCACAGCTGAAAAAAAGGGGCACAGAGGAGCAATGTTTCCATCCGCTTCCCCTCTGCCAACACACACACAGCAGCCAAGCATAAGAGCAGAGGCAGCCAGCACAACGCGGAGCACAGAGCAGACAACACTGAGCTTCTTCACCACAGAAAAGGAAATATATTTAAAAAACTGTTCATACTGAAGAGCAGGTCAGCCATCAGCAGAGGAATTTACACAGGGCAGTCTGAAAGTAAACAGTTTGTCATGTACAGAATCATTCAGATGCACAAACTGGGGACTCTTTTGCAGCACAGTTCATTTTGCAAAAATGAGTTTGAGTGCACCTCTATGTGGAACGGTTACACACAGAATAAAAATCGCCTCTTTTTTCTCCTTTTGATTGGACATTAATACTCTCTGACAACAAACTTCTGAAATGGCAAACCAGAACATATCTGTTTATGTATCCCCATGTATCCCGCCCCAACTCCCCCCCCATCCAGCAACAGCTTAAACCGAGGCCTTTAACACATCTCACTTCATGGCTGGTAAAAAGACGTCGTTAAGAAAGTTGCCTGAAAGGATGTGCATAGGTCTTTTCTGTTTTTTCCCACTCTCCACCGGATAGACCGGCTCGGAGAGAGTTTGTCCAGACAAATGGAATGTTCTCTGCTGTGAATAACAGTAGTCTGACACTGGTAACACTGACAGCATGTAAAAGCCTCTGAATGCTGAAATGTTTACATGCATGAGACCTCAGATCTAAAAACATTTATGTAGTTTTCTTTTTTAGAGAGACAGTATCTGGGTGACTCACCTGAAGGTGGTTTAATGAGACAATTGGGCCGTGTGGACAAACTAATGAGATTTTGTGTGAGGGTTAACATAATACAGGCTAACGATGGATACAGGCCTTTTTAAATCACTGCTGCTACATGGTTTTGCTCAGAGCAGAAGCAGCATGTATAGAGCAGGAACCATGTATTTAGACAGAAGAGGGAAAAAAAAGAAAGAAAAAAATAGAATAAACAACAACAGTGTTTAGGATACTGTCTCTTTAAATCAACAGTCTATAAAATGTTGCATCCTATCTATAAGGACATGACAACATTAATTTTTTCTCATACAACATTACGTCTAAGGGGGCTGAGATTGGACCGACTATAGGTCATGTACAATGAGGTCTGCTGAAAAATTTTAGGCAGGGTTCTCTTCGCCTCAAGGAATGATGCTTTGTCCTTTTATTTTATTTTGTGCAGTGATGCATGGCAGAGAGACTGGGGCTGAAGGTGTAGACTGTGGGACACTTTAGGGGTGCCCTAGTAGACCCAGGACACGGGCACCCACTGGGCCGTGGTGCACACCAGGTCTATCGCATCCTCCAGGTGCCGGATTGTCTCATCTATCTCGTTGTTGATGATGGTCAGGTCGAAGTAGTGCGCGTAGGTCTTCTGAAGGATCTCAGACTCTTTCTGTAGCCGCTGAAGTGACTCATCCTGCAGGGTGAGAAGCGGAGAGTGAGTAAAGGGCGAAGAGATGCAGGCTCAGAGGAGAAATAGAGAGGCCTTGGGCAGATTCAGAAAAGGTAAAAAGTCTGCACAGCACAATGCTCCAAGCATATGTCATTTTTGATGTAAAAATAAAAAGTGGAGTAGGTTCAATGTGCACCGATAACAAATGCACTACTTGCGGAAATATCCCACCTAATGAATTTGTTCAGGTATTTAGCCACACCCTCTGCTAACAGGTGTCCAGCACATAGCCATGCAGTCTCCACAAACAGCTCGGTGTTCTTAAACGTGTCACTGTCATAAGATGCCACCTTTGCCTCAAGTCAGTTTGTCAACTGTCAGTGCTGTTATTGTGAAACTGAAGCGTCTAAGAGAAACAACAGCTTGCCCATGAAGCCGTATACCAGCTAAAACACAAATCAATCCTGCTGCATCATTCACTACAGAAACCAACTGGCTCTGGAAGCATCAGAATGAGAACTGTTCATTCAGAGATCCATAAAATGGCCAAACGGCTGCACCAAAGCCTAAGAACGCCATGTGCAATGCCAAGTGTCAGCTGAGGTGGTATAAAGCACTGCCTGGTGGCTTCTGAAGCAATGGAAACATGTTCTCATGATGTAATTACTTGCATAAGCTGAATTCTCAAGTATCGCTTAATAAACAAGGTATCCAAGGCTTATGCAAGTGTTATAAAATCTCCATGTAGGCAGCCTTCAAATAAAACATGACCACAAACTCCTAATGATTGTAAGTGTATTGTCAGTTATTGACTGTGATTATGATCTTGTGATCTGGGTTGATAAAGAGCTGGAGAACAATGTTCAGCTGTATGGGAATAACATTGTAAAAACTACATGAAGCACAAAGCAGGATCTGATCTTCTGCTGTGGAGAATTGGGAAGTACAGGGAGGTTTTTCTATGTGGAAGTCCAGGACTGTCATGCTGTCTTTGACTGAGGGACAAGTGTGAAGTGGCTTTTCAGGAGAACTACACTAGGAATACACTCAATCCCCTACATACTTACAGGCAGCTTCCTGCACCACCTGGGAAGCTGAGTGCAGTGGAAAGGAATTCAAAAGAAATGAAAAGGCAAGCCAGTGCACACAACACATGCAAAAGGAGGAACCAAAAACAGAATGAAGGCAAACCAGCCCAGAGAAAGATAAAGTGACAGGAGAGAGGAAGAGAGTTGCTGTATCTCACCTCGTTCATGCCTGGGGTGATGGTCGGTGCAGCAATGAAAACCACATAAGGGGCAAATTCTGCTGTCCGTAAGACTTTCAGAGCCTGCAAGTGATCACAAACAAGCCTCCTTATTTACTAAAACCATAAAGACATAAGCATTTAGCTCATTTAGCCAGACTGGTTCGAGTTTCAAAGGAAACATTATTATTCCAACAGATATGGAACAAAAACCTGAAGACTGCTTCAGTGTCCAAATGCTGTTACAGTGTTAATGTGAATGAGGGCTGTCACCTGTGGCTCCACATCAAGTATGGATATGAGGCCCTGCTCATGGATTTTGCGTATAGTCTCCAGCCGGGTGCCGTACATGGCATCCTCATGGCTGCCATACTCCAGGTAGTCGTTGTTGGCGATGTCCTGCATCATTTGGTCATGTGATACAAAGTAATAGTTCTTGCCATTCTCCTCATCTTTTTTTGGAGGTCTAGTCGTGTCTGTAAGTTTTGGACAGAAATGTTCACTAATATCATAATGATAATTATAATTAGTTAACATAGCAGTGTTGGTGTGCTCTTACGTGGAATGGGGTAGGCAAATCTGTCGGGATGTTTGGTGATCAGTGTGTTCTTGATGTGCCTCCTGCCAACACCATGAGCTCCTACAGATAGATGGTGAACAGCAAACAAAAAGGTTTGGTCCATGCAAAACTTACAAAGATATCTCTGGTTTCAGATTTACAGTCCGACATCTAGAGAGTCCTGAAATTGAAGCCTGACCCATATTCGTGACCAGACCCGACCAGTCCCAACTTGCTGCTAAATTTGAAACCTGAAGCTGATTCAAACCTGCTTACACTGCTGCAGAATGCAATAGATGTGCGCTAGCAAACTTCTTTCCACCAGACTGCAGTCATATCATTTTTCTTACCACCAAAGAGCTCCCTTGCCTTGTCCGGGTTGCTCACCCTGCTGGACACCTGCCAGTTCAGAGAGGCTTTTAAAAGAAGCATGTGATGGATTTATATTCTTTGGTCACTTTTTAACCACAAGCCTGCAGGATCTCTACTAAAAATGCATAGGTAAAAGTAAATGCTAGCTATAACCTTTTTTAAAGAGTCGACTGATGGAGAGGAACCAGAAACTAAAGACATGTCCTAAAATCCCATTTCCTGGAATGCTGTGCAAAATGTAAACAAAAACAGAATACAAAGATGTGCAAATCAGTTAAACCCTATCTGTAATTGAAAATACAAAAGTAAAAAAAATCTAGATATCAAATGCTAAAACCAAAAATGTGTTTTGTTGTTCTTTAAAAAAGATATATGCCCTGTTTCAAATTGATTCCAGCAACATGTTTCAAAAAGTAGGTACAGTACTGGATGTTCACCATTGTGTTCAGCTCTTCTTTTAAAAACACTCTGTGAGCGTTTGGGAACTGTAGTGATGATTGCTGTAGTTCTGAAAATGAATGTGTTTCCATTTTTGCTAGATGTTTGATTTCAGCTGCTTAAAAGTTCATAGCCTCCTTAATCCCATTTTTTGTTTCATTATGTGCCAAATATTTTCAACTGGACAGTCTGGACTGCAGGCAGGCCAGTTTATCACTCAGAAATGCTGATGTAATACATCTTCAGATCTTCAGTGAAAAAGGATGTCTGGATGGCAGCACATGCTGCTATGAAACCCGTATACATCGTTCAGCATTACTGGTGCCTTTCAGAGGTGTTCACTAATGTGCATTAATGTACCCCACCTTTATCATTAAAGATCCTGGCTTTTGAACTGTGTACTGATAACAAGCCAGATTGTTTCTCTAATCTTTATCCCAGAGGAGATGCTTTTCAAGATTTCCAAAAATAAATTGCACATTTTGATTTGTTGGATCACAGGACACTTTTCCACTGTGCCTCATTCTGAGCTCAGGCCCAGGGAAGGTGGCAATGTTATGCATTGTGGAGTTTTACCTCGTATTTGTGGATAAAGTAATAAACCGAGTTGTTTTTTTGCCATGTCAATTGCAAATACTTTTCCATATTTTCTAAACATTTTAATAATGTGTACCATAGTTGTGTGTGTAACATAGTTTACTCTTGAACTGTTGTGCCATTTGCCTGTGTAGTCTTTCACAAAGTGGTGAACCCCTAGCTAAGCTTACTTTTAAAACACACTACCTCACTAAAATGCTGTTTTAATAGCCAGTCATGTTATGGATCTGGTACAAAAGAACGTAAGCTCAGCTAGAATTTGGGAAACGGTAAGTGAGACTCTTAGCTAGGCTTTGTAGTCCACGTAGACTGACCCAGGAGAGAGTCTCTAATATATAAGCGACTAATGTATTAAATATCTCCTATATAAACAAATTTTAGAAACCCAAATGTATGCGAAAACCTGGCCTGATACTTTGATAGGCTTTGTCAGGCTCAGAACTTATATCCATACATACATACATATATACAGGACCATACATACCTAACAACACTAGCGTTTTCCTCTTGAAAGCCGGTAACTTCACTACCTCTTCATATGTGACGAGATCTAGTTGGTCAAACACTGAAAAGAAAACAGCAGTAGAGCGTTTAAGGAGCCAGTCAATGTCCAGAGGCAGGATGAATCTCTCGTCCACACTAACAAACTCTACTTCTTACGATCTGCTACTGCAACAATCTGAAGCTCTCATCTACAGGGTGACAACACCAAATGTGTTAATGAAGGGAACTAATGTGCTTTCAAGGCAGGGATGCTAAAGTGCAGTCTTATCGTCCTGCACATCTTAGCCTTTCACACATGCTCTGAAATGAAGCTCCTACAGGGTCTAAAAAACATTTGCTTAACTTGATGAACAGTGGGGAAAATACTGTGAACCTCTAGGAAGGGTCAAAATATTTTAAGTAGTATGGCACAAAATCAAATATAAAAATCATTAGCAGGGACACGTTTGGTGTCAGGATTACTTTGGTTTTAAACTGGAGCTATAAGGCTAATAAGGGAAGATTGTGTCAATTCAATTTTTCACTTAGCTGTTCATTTATACCAAGAATGATCAAAGAGTATATGTAGATGGATACCAGCATCTCTGCTAGTGGGGCCTATTTTCATACCTAAGACTGCAGTGACCAGTAAGGTCAACATGCCGGCCCCTGCATGCTTATGTAATGCAAGAGGGAAGGTTTTGTGTTTTGATCCCGCAGCTGGGTGACACGGGATCCCAAACTGAGTCACAGTGGCTTCATCTATCGCTGCACTGCTCGGGAAAAGTGCTGAGAAGACTGTGCTGCAGGGCTCAGACTGACGGCTGAGTGTGCATGGCAGACCAGAGGGGCTGTATCAAAGAGCATGAGGGGCTATGAAAACTAGGGCTCAGCCGATATGAAAACTGATACAGATACTGAGCTAAATGTGCTACAGAGGGAGACATTAAAAACAGAGTCCAATAGATTTATTTAAACAGTGCTTTACTGATTTATATGGCTGTCAAAAGATCCGAGCAGAAATCCTAAATAATATTAAATAGGCCACTTAGTTATATCATGAAATGATTACTAATATACTGCCTGTTGTCTGGGACACTGTTGTACCATATAATATTCATGGCAGAGGAGTACATGCGGGGCATTTTTAGGGCAAAATAGCCCCATAAAAAAAAAAATTCTTCAGATTTATCACTATTTTACCATCACCTGTGTTACATATAAACACTTAGAAGACACATGCAGGCTAACTCCTCATTTTGGGTTCTAAATAAAATAACAATATTTGAACTGTAGACATCATGACCCCTGGTTTCTATCATAACTACTCAAAAGAAGGTATCTTTACAATCAACCCATTCAGTTTAAACAACTATGCATTGGTTTGCATTGATCATGCAGACATTTTGAAAAACTGGTAGAAGTCCTTTTTGTATTATATTTCAATAATGCAATGGGTTTTTTGGGGGGGTTTTGTTATTACTGCAGAAATAATAATTATCTAGCTATGGTATGGACAATCTGGTTCCCCTTCAACCCTAAAACTCCAAAATGAAATAAGACAAATTCTCACAATGGTTAACTAAACAAATTTAAAGTACATTGTTTTGAAAGCTCGATTTTATTTTGTGTTCACACAAAACCTATTCTAATCTGTTTTGTCTCTTAATATTGTCCTGTTGTATCAATTAAACTACATATCGGTAGAGCCCTAGTAAAAATGGGTGAAGCCTTGCTTACTCAGCCTTACACTGTCTTGCTCACTCAGCCTGTGCTTGATATGGTTTCCTGCTCTGCCCAGCTAACATAAGCAACCCAAGCACTTTTGACATAGCGGAAGAAACATACATGTTCAGAGAGGTACATTTCATGGATACAACAGTGAGGTGGAAAAGAACAGGAGGCGGAGCTGAAAGACAGAGGGAAGAAGACTCTTTTTAAACAGATCTACTGTGAAAAGGAGGAGCATAATACAAGCGAGGTGCCTGAAGGCTATTTTAGTCGGAGTGCAGTATAGAGGTGTGCGAGGAGAAGTAGGTGTTGCAGCTGATGCTGACTCGAGTCTGTGTGTGTAACAGGAGCTGGCTGTCTGTGTAGCTGCTATGTGAAAGGAGATCCTCTGCAGACTCTTCTCTTACTCTCCAAAGAGATGTCTTAAATAATTCATATTGGTCTTCCACATGACCTGAGACACGTGCTTGTGTGCTCAAGATCTTTAAGGGAGTTTGACGTGCTGGATGGAAGCTACATTTCATGTTTAAAGGGGTCATATCACACACATACACACACACACCCACACACACACACACACACACACACACACACACACACACTCCAGTGCCTCAATCAGAACGCAATAGTGCAACAAAAATAGCTGATGCTGTCAAAAATTAATAACGCATGTAATGCACATATGCATGGGACATGGAACATGGGACCACAAAATACCACTCCTTTCATTTTTTTAGGTAGTGTGTCTTTACATACTAAGCTCTAAAATGCAGCTGCTATCAACCACAAGGACCATTTGGTTTGAGAAATGCTGTAAGGTTACTTTGGCAGGGGGCCATTCCTCTGCTCCAACGGTAGTGTATCCGCCTAGAACTTAAGCATTAAATGAAAGAGTTCCTAAAGTCATGGTCAGGGCCCTGGCTTATCAGAGATCATACAAAGGAACAATAACGGACCCTGGAACAGAGAGATGACTCTCTTTTGGCAGAGCTACATTGTGAATAGGCAGCAACAAAGGCTGTGTGCTTCTTTTACTTTACTTTATTGTACACATGCTTATGCTAGCTAATAGTCCTACACGAGGGGTAGAACAGAGAAATATTCTTTATAAGGTCAGATAATTATATACAGTCAGTCTAGTTGTGCTACTTCAGAATTCTCAGTCCAGTTCCTGTTAAGGCACATGTGCTTTATAATAATTAAAATAATATACCATAATGAGAGGCCAGTTTATTCAGTACACCTTCAAAAAGGGCACTGCAGTACTGTACAAACAGCTGGCTGAGCTAAATGCTGAGAAGTAACTACAGTAATGTCCAATAAACATTTGTTCAAATGTTTCAACATTTGAAGTTGCATGTGTAGACATTTTAACTTCTGACAGCATCAACTCTTTTCATTACAATGAACCACAAATATTAATGTCAATAGGAGAAGCTAAACTGCTGTAGATACATAAATGGATATATGTAGATATATGTAAATGTGTTATTTTATCACAAAAGCGAATTAGATTTCCATATGCTGACAGTAAAAACTCATGAAGTGAGAGGCATATTTCAAACCTTACAACATCACTTTGTATGTAACAAAAGGCATAGGGCCCTTTTAGAATGTGAAAGCACAAGGGGTTAAAGAGAAACCAAATTTCTATAGGGTGCATAAAGACAAGCACATCAAAATACAAAAGCAATACACTGAAAAACACATGCACATACACTGAAATGGCTTACTGGGGCTGGTTTCAGGGGGTTGTTATCTGTTGATCCCACAACAGAAACAAACCAGCATGGCTAATAAGCACGCATGAAAACTAGGTTACTGTTACCACTGTTGAGACACTGAGAGAAAGCAGCAGAGAGAAAAGAAACCACAGCGACAAAGTCACTCTGTATTACTTACATGCACAGAGGCCATTGGTAAGGAGACAGCATGAAAAATGGACAGGGGAGGGTCATTGAGTTGTGGCTCAGATACAGAACAACATCAGTCAACAGAGAGAACAATGGTACTCAGTCAAAGCTCTGATGCAGCGCTGCCCTTTACACACAGAACATGATGACAGACTTTTAACACTGTTGGCCATCCACATGGTGCACAGCACCGTGGAGGGAGCCGCTGCAAAGCAGACTAAAGAGGCTTTAAATGAAACGCAAGGAAACCCAACATGCATCTGACGTTCACGGGAAACATACTGTCAATAAGGCAGCGTCAAACTCTGATGTAGCATGCGTTAACAGTGAGGGACCAAGAACAATGTTAAATCTGTTGGAACGATGCTGACTGAATGTTATTTGTACCACAGCCAGCAATAATACAAAGCTGAAAGAAAGCAGCACAGAAACAAAGCAGGTTAATGAGCTCTTAAAAATAAGAAACAGATATGCATGATTACAGTGATCACAGCTGCAGAACCTTGTCATAACCTTTAATGAACCAACTTAAAATAATGATGTACGTTAAAAACTTCTCACATTATTATTAATGCTAGTGAATCAGACTACAGAGCGAGAGGCAGGGCTCAAGAAAACACATTAATGCACACACAGTAGATTGATTTGCTGTTGGCTCTCAGTCAGACACAACCCATCTTCTTTGGTATCAGACTGCAATATGCAACTACACATCCTTTGTTTATATGAATACAAACCTATGAACATGAAACTAAATATCTTTGCTGCCTTTGATTGTACTAGTAAGCCAGATGTTTTTGAGTTTGTGCTTCAAGTTGGCTTTACTGCTCCTACTTGGAAAAACATGTCTACAGCAAACCATACATTCGGATGGCAAGTCATATCCTCGAGTGCTAAATAAATTTAGAACACAATAAAAGACAGCAGTCTGTATTTGTAATGGTAGACAATTTGTCTCCTAACAATTACAGACCTGTTCCAATACCATATTAAACCAATATCAGCAGAAAATGATTCTGATTCTGAATTAAATATAGGAGCGGTGTGTGAGGAATGTATGTACGGAGGGTTTGTGTGTTGAATCTAGCCATAAACGGTATACACTCACTTAATATATTTTGATGTTATTAGTTTGAGCATGACAGTCCACTTTCAGACACTCCTTTTAAAGAAATGCTTTAGTGAAAACTCAAATGTTCCCAACTTTCCACTTAGTACAAATGATTAGTTGATTAATTGATTAGCCAAGATGTGTTTGGTGTCCAATTGTGCTCTTAAGTTTAGCACTGGATCACATTAACAACAGTGTTGAATTCTAGCATATGCACTACAGATTTCCTTTGTCATTCTTGATTTTAGCATACAGTGGAACACCGCATTATTGGCAAACACAGATCAAAAGGTTTCATATGTACAGTTCCATGTATGTGTAAGGTTTTTTTTTGCATTGGGTGACTCAACGGTGGGCCATAAGTGCAAGAACATTCCAAAGTAGATGGTAAAGGGGCCATCCTTAGTATGTCTAATTTCATTTCATCAATGCAAGAGATCCAACTCAGTGCTCGGTGGACAAAAGCTCTTCGCCAGACAAGTACCCTACGTGAGCATCTTTATGCAATTAAATAACAAAAGAGGAATTTGTTAAATGACCGCGAAAAGGGAAGCATAATACTCAGAACAGACTCGCTCCCTGCCTCTGTGGCCGGGTGTGCTCTAATCAGATCCAGTAAAGTGGGACGCCGGGCTCAGAGAGGATTATGACTGAGCTGCGCTCCACTGCACTGTTGGCAAATGGGCCACGCCGTTCCCTGAGCCCAGTGTGCTGCGGCTGACCACTGGCCCCCAGTCACAGGCTGAATACAATACAACCAGAGCAGCCTGGAAAGTAATACATTAAATTAACTTGATTGAAATAACACAAGACCAAAGGTGTTACCATAAAATGGGAGTAAGATTCAACTAAGAGTCTCTCTAAGGCTATAAATAAACAATAAGAGAGAATACAGTGCTGTGCAAAAGTCAGACACTACACTTAACTTATCTAGTTTGTAGCTAAAATGTTTAAAAATAACAAGTCACCATCCCGTCCAAAAAATTTCCAGAGATTAGAAAGAAAAAAGGGAACTTCATAGACAAATGATGGGAAAATAGGACTTTCTGAAACTGGTGCTCAAAAAACACTTAAAGGATAAAAGGAAAACTCCCAACAACAATGTAAGACCTGTAGACTACCAAAACTGCTCCCCATCTAATAAACAGTACTTTCATCTTTGAGAAAAAGTCAGGCTGCACTCTTGCTTTAGATCTGAAACATCCCACAGGTATTTCTGTCCATCCTTTCACTGTGAGAAGACAACTCAACACTATAGATCTAAAAAGGATGTGTAGCCGTCAAGAAGCAAAATAAGCAAAATCCGCAAATCAAGCAGAGAAGTGGCCCGTGTTTTCAGAACTATAGACTGACCACTCCAGAGTTCAGACCTCCACATTACTGAATGTGTTTGGAACACTTGGGACGCAGAAAATAAAACTTCTAAGACTGAACTTTCAAAGTCTCCTAAAACAAAAACTGGAATAAAGTCAAGGAGTGGACACTGAATATAAAGAAATCTGATATTATATTTAGTAAATTGGACTGAAATTAAATAAATGAGGGGTGGTCTCTGACTTTTGCACCATAATGATTTATTTATTTGGTTATACACTCTATCTAAATGACCAGTACATTATCCTATTAAACCTTTTAAACCATGTGGTCACAAAACAGGCGCGTAGTTGAGTTCCCTACATCTAAATGATCTGTTCTGTAAGGTCTTATTTTCATTTTAATTTGAGTTTTAATTCAAAAAATTCTGTAACAGTGAGTCTCCTCAAGAGGCTTTCAATGGAGGTTAATGGGACATGAGGACATATGCCAAAAACAAGTTTAAAAAAAAGAACAGATCAGTCGTGCACTTACAGGAACAATCAGGATGAACAGGGACTGCAAAAATAGTTCTTTGGTTTTGTTCAGTTTGGAAACAGACATACTTGGAAGTTTTCATTCTTGGATAATGTGGCCCACTGACCTCTGCTGTAAGCCTCCTGGCAGGACTCATTGTTTAAAAATGAGTAAATGGAGCCTCAATCACTGAAATATGTGTCGGATTAATGAACTGCATACCGCTCCTGTCAGAAATTTTACTGGCACATGAAAAACACCAAAATTAAGCCTTCATTTCATTCCTCTGCTCTCCATTGCCTTTACTGTATCTCTCTCTGTCTTGTTTTTACTGAGAAGATCATCAAAGCATGTAAATTGGCCATATACAGCCGCATACATACGCAGCTTTAGGGACATTTCCATTTTTGTTGTTTTTCACTATTGACTAAACACATATTGCCTTTTGCATTGTGTATTGTACGAGTTTGCTCTTTTCGCGTAACAGGGTGGTCTGATCTGCACTGGGGACCTGTGATAAACACACACAGCAGTGTGGTGTGTGCAGATGTGTACATTGGCTGTAATGGGGTGGGATTCACAGAGGCATGCTTAAATGAGGCCCTCTGAACAGCCACACGCCAGAAACTGCTGACTACAGTCCTGATGCTGCTGTGCTTTTTAAGAGCGGTTGATCTCCCAGAAAGAGTGGTCACCCACATGGCTGTTTGACCACGTGCTGACCGCAAGACTCCTTACTATTTGAGGAAGGGCTGTGGACAGGGCCCAGGACTGAGTGAGCCTGAGACCTTGTCTACATGTATCTGAATATTAAAAAATAAAAATAAAAAATCTGTTCTGTATTTCAAAAATCCCTCTAACATCATATGTGTGTATCTATTCACACGCACACGCACGAACGCACGCACACACACACACACAAATAGGAGTGCAACATGGAGGTTATGAGATGATTGTCTAAAAAGGTACATGAGTCTTTTCTGATGTGCCTTAGAGAATTCTATTCCCAAAAAATCCAAGACATCACAAAGGCTGAGTGAATAAAATTCCATTCAATAATGAAGTAAAATGGTCTTTAAATGAAGCAAGTGCCTGCAGTAGCCAAGCAGCTAAACCAGCAGCTCACTGCACTATCCTTATAAACATTATGGGACTATTAACTTACTTATTTGGAGAGCTGTCTCAGAACTGCGATCTGAAGCAAAACTCAGTAATGCCATAATTCTTCATGTTTTTAGTTGCTCTTCTATGCGATGTTTTTAACACTAGAGTGAAATGTTCTTGTTTTTAATATTTTTTTTTTTTCAAACAATGAGCGCTACACGCAGTGAGCAGTTTTAAAAGGAGCACTACTATAATTCCATAACGCTGCTCTGCTCTAAGGAGAAAGAGATATACAACGATTAGGCTCCTATCGTCCCATGGTTTTATGAGTGTGTCCGCAGGGGTCCGAACCACTATAAAACAATAGCAAAAAGAAAAAAAATAGCAATAGAAAAAACCTTTTAAATTGATGTCAAATTGAGGTAAATGTGTTGTGTGTGACGAGCAGACCAACACTTTATAAGGAAGTGCTGGATTGGTTGTTGGGTTAATGTTACCCTTTGCCTTCATTACCTCCTAGAACCCTGAGCATGCACTTTGCATGCAGTTGGCATGACTTTATCCATGGAAATGGTTCATTTACAGAAATGATACACCTGTGAATCAAGTTCAAGGGTTAACCCCTTCCCTGAATTATGACGCCTATAAAAACCAGCCCACAAAAGACAGACTTAGGGTTCCTTGCCTTATTTTGTCTCTGGAACAAACGTGCGCTTATGTGCCCAAAACTGGGGGTCACTGTATAATCTTCATGCATCTTGCTGTGATATCCAAAAAAAAAAACTGCATGAACATCCAAAAAACACGTAGAGGTCCACCAAACATTTGTCACCAGGTTCCAATAAGTTGATGCGAGCCACAAATTATGAGAGCTTGACCCCTGTTCACTGCTCAAAACTGAAAATCATTGTCACACAGAGAAGATGCACAGTTCAAACGTTCAACGGTAAGGAATTATAACATACTGGGGGAAAATAAATAATAAATGTGGCCTGTCTAAGTTCTGCCACATTTCATTTTCTATTCTATGTTTTTTTCCAATATGTTAAATTCAGCAAAAAATAGAAATTGTGGACCTAAATGTACAGACAAATGGTACATTTGAGTGTATTCCATGTAGATAACGTTTATTTCACTAAACTATTTGACATTCTTTTGCATATAGCTGGAATATTTCGGTATGTATGCGCTGGTATATCAATGAATTATGAATAATTATAAGAATTACAATTAATAATAGCAAGTGATTTCAAACCTTTAAACATACATAAGGGCTTTCTCTGAGCATTGTCCCTATGATCTGCAGACACCCTACTTCAATATGAACATGCTACACAGAGAGTGGTCTCATACTGCATATTCAGGATAAAATTCAAAAGCTTTGAGATCGGTACTGGAAGCATAGACCACACTGTGTAGATGAGTGTCGGCAGTCTGCTTACTTAGCATCATTAGTAAAATGATATGCGCTCAAATATAACTAAGCACACAGTGATCTGAAGTGAACAGAGTTTAACTGAGAGCAGACTTTACCTGCATTGTGCTTGGCTAGATACTTGTCTTTGTACTGCTTCTTTTTCTTGCCAAACCAAGTACAGCTGGCTTGCTGTTCCTGCTTCGTTTTCTCCATTGCTATACAGGCCACTCGCCTTGAATGAGAAGGGAAAAGAGGTTTTAGAGGGCAGTTTCAGCTTTTCTCCTGTTTGCTATTGCTCATATTCCATGCTACTGTATTCTAGTATGGATACAGTTATGAACACGTCCCAGCTTTATGGAGTGGAGCCTTACAGTATTATAATTATTTAATCATCATAATCATCATCATAATCATAATAATAATAATCATAATCATAATCATAATCATAATCATAATCATTTTCCTCTTTACATCAAAATAAGTTTAAAAGCTTTCTATTCCATGGATTGCTAATCTAGTTTGCATACCCACATTTCCACCACTGAGGCAGCTAAATCAAACGTCAGATTTACAAAGCTCCAAAAAGCGCCAAACTAAAGGTGCTGTCTACAAAGGTGTTAGGGCATTATTGGTTAGGGTCAATCCTGTGCAAAGCTAAGGAAAATGTGCCATAAAGAAACTGCAAAGAACAGCGTGACAACTGCTTTGTTAATTAATTAACAAAGGCCAAACCAGAAAAAACAGCAGGAATGGTGACATGGATGGGTAATGATGGCAAAACAAACGAATAGACAAACCAACCAGCCATATCCAGTTGTTGGTCTACTATAGATAAACCTCTATGTCTGATGTAGCTGGTGCAATGTGAGGTGTTAGAGACTTTATTCTGTTTTATGAATAATATCAGTAGATAATCTGAATCATCTTTTTATTTAACAGAAAGATACAGGGACAGAGAAGTTGTTTGTAGCTGCGCTACAGATAACGAGAAGTTGTTTGTATCTGCACTAGAGATAGAGAAAAGAACTTGCGTTTATTTACACTGTAATGGCTGGGAGGTGGCAATACTATATAATTCCAGAATAAAACCAGTCTAAAAAATACTTGCATACTTGCAAACTACATCCATGGCTATAACGAAGAAAAATTCAGATTCCCATAAAAACAATATCCTCCATTTCTAGCTCCTAATTTAATTTAATCTCCAAGGGCAGCACATTGCAAGCCAAAGCTGACCAAAGTTCATTAACTCACCACTCCTGCAGTTCTGGTGAGGGAATGAGGCCAGCTGTGCCGTTTTTCGTGTTCTCCAGCCTGCCCTGCCACCAGTTATGGTCATCCTTATTGATGATCTGGATGATGTCTCCCACTCTGAAACGAATTCCTGCTTCTTTGCAAGGGATGAGGTCATCTTTGGCCGGATCGTACTCGAACTGTGCCCGCACGTAGATCTGAAAGAAAAGCAGAGAGGGTCAAGTGATCCTTCACACAAAGCTCATGAAAGCAAAAAATAAAAGATTTAAAATAATAACATCTAGAGAATGACATGTCATGTTCTTCGTGCTCTGTACATTTGCTGTAATGGGGTGGGATTCACAGAGTCATGCTGAAATGAGGCCCTCTGAACAGGTCATTGATTATGTTCGTGATTATGAAGGACTTGATTGTTTTGTACATGTGCGTGAGTAAGTCAATAAGCAGAAAGCTGGCAGAGCAGCGTGGTAGATCAAGAAGTAGTCAAGCTCAGAATGACAATAACTATACAATAACTAAACTTTCCCGCTTCTCTGTATCTTATAAAACTACACAGGCTGTTTTTGTTGCTGTACTTGAGTGCTGTATGTGAGTGTATTAATTCAAATGCAGTCCATGCTGAATCACTGATAAATCACTCACTTGCCTCAAGCTGTGTCAAACTGTAATCCCAAATGGTTGTCTGGTATGGTTCCTGACCAGTATACAGAAATAGACAATAGAGCACCTCGTAGCGAAAAACAGCACCAGCATGTTAGAGGTGTGTTTTGACATCTATGTAAATACCATCATGCCGTCTGTTAAACACACCACACATTTATTTTGATTTACAGAATGAGATGTTTAGGATTCTATCAGCTTCTGATATAGACTAGGATTAAGCCATCATAACACTTATTGTGCAACATAAAGGTGAGGTGGTAAAGATATTATAAGGCCAATGAAGGACAAGTCATAGCTGAGAAGAAGAACTTAACATGATGACTTCACTGATTTGATACAGGTTAAGTGTGACGCAGTTATTCCAGTACTGATGAGACCAACTGTGCCATCTGCTGGACACATGGCTCTGTCTTTCTCAGAGTCATAACCTAGAACAGCATGTAAAAGCCTTTTAGAAATTCCAAAAACATTTCATAATATGCAGAACGTAGTCCATAAACCAGTTAACATTAAAACTATTTACTAGTAAATATGTACTATTTACTATCTTCTGTAAATCACATTATAACATCAGTTTCCATTCAGCTACTTCAAGGTGCATCAATTGCTGACACACATAGCCTGTATACTCTGGCACTGCTAGACTGGGATACTCTGGAGCACCATGCTCAAAGGGGCCAACTCGCTTTTAGTAAGAAACTTTGAATGGACATTATTTTTAAACTAATTTGGGAAAACAGTTACACCCCACTAAACATTGGTCATCCATGGACGTCTAAAATGTGTCTGAATATAGTCACATATGTGACTTTAACGTTGTTTCAAAGGTTCAAATGTTTACCGAGATGTAAATAAGTGCTAATAAACGCTGTCAATACAGGGATAAAACATGTGGCATGGTATATCCCCCCAATGTACCACTGTGTATGTGTATGTACAGAAAAGTATGCAGCTAATAAACCACTAATCTGAATGCTGCTACATGCTTTCAGGATTAAAATTAATATTTGTTTTAAGTCAAAATGCTGTTAGCTGCAGTTGTGAAATAGATGGAGAGAGGGCCACACACCATTCTTCAGTGCAGGGGATTGAGCGAGCAGTGTTAGGCCTGAAACTGTACAATGCAGACTTGAAGCTGTCAGTCCCGTCTTTAACAAGGCTAAAACATCATCTGAGGACAGACTGATAACGCTCTCAATACCAGAGCGGCAGAATAAATCCACAATAATCCATAATTACATGAGAATGTTTTTGACCTAATTGTGCCCAAATTGCAATGTCTCTGTTCACATCAGTGTCAGTGGGCTATGACTGTGCCCTAACCTCATTTTTGTTTGGTCCAGTGAGCATTTTTAGTGTATAAAATGATCAACTACATCATCTGCTAGTCAGTCAGTCCTCTGGAGTTTAAACAACACCGTTAATGAAAAGCTGGTAATCCAGAGCTAGCTGCTGTGTACATGCTAAGGTTAGCCAGGCAGCTTGATTTGTTAGGAAAGCACACACATACATTGTCCTGCACACAAACTTACTAGAGCTTGACTGATTCTATTAAACATAACAATTTGGATAATTTTTTCAAAACTGAGGGTATAAAAAAATTGATTAACGACCATATTAACTTAAATAATTAAGCATTATTTAAAAAGATAAGTCAGTCGTGTTAGAGGGTCAGTTGTCAACTGTGAGCTGTCATTTTTACGGTTTTGATATAATATGACAATGTCTGTTGCCCTATAAATTGTGTGTAAATTCATGACGAAAGGACCAAAAAAAAGGGTAAAATGACTTTGATAAAGGCTGTTTACATTGACATATGTTAAAAGACGTTTTTTTCTCCTTCTCGCGTATTATTTTGGAGATATGAGGTTTTGGCCATTAGCGGAACAGTCACTTACCAACTATCACATTTTAGATGCCTATAAAATAAACAAAAGAAACTCAGTTATAATTATCTATACTGTAGCTTTGGGGATGGGGCTTCCTAGAAATTGTTCAGTATAAGGGAGCAGGTGGTGACTTTATAGTCTAAACTGAATGTTACAGTATTTATATATGATAGATAGGGTCGTTAAGGGTATAAGGCCATATCTTGTCAGGTGAAATGAGCTGAAATTAATGTATATCCAGTGTCTTATTATAATTTTTCATTTATTTCTATACACATTTAAACTTACATTTATGAAGTTAAATTATCACTATATTGGAACAAAATTCAGCTCTTGAAGCATATTTCTTAAGATAAATTATTCAAAATGATTCAGAAAAAATGCCAAGAAATAAGTTATCCAAATATCTTACATATAAATAACTTCATATTAAGCTTACAATACTCTCAAAATAAGCAGTATCAGAAATTTTTACAGGTTATCATCCACATTTCTATCAGCCAGGCCCTAATAGTTACATACACACACATGCACACACACATAAATGCTGTGCTAGGTATGAAGGGATGCTACAGCTGAAGAAGCAGAAGTAAGGGATGGACTCTCTATTCACCTGACGTCCTTTTGGCTGGATGGTTGATGGCAAGTCCTGTAAAACAAAGCCAGGCATTGAAAGAAAGACCCCCCCCTTCTTAGTTAGACTCATTTCATCAAAATGAAACAAAGTGACTGAACAATAAAACAAAAGCAGACATCAAATCAACTAAAACTTTGATAAAAATGGATTATTGTGTAATTTCAAGTAATTTTATTATATATTAAAACAACATGGGAGGCTGTCAAAGGTGAGTCTCATCACAACAAAGCAAGAGGAAGCAGAGAGCAAGCAAGCGGCCACAGCATCATACTCTGTTCAAGCACACTGAACCTTAACCTTTTACCCTAAAGGGTAAACAAACAAAGTCTGGCGTTCCACAGGGTTAAAGACTTGGGCTTATGCACTTAAAAAGTCCATTAATGCTTAGTCTTTGCTACAGGCATGCTGCATTAGCACTCTCAATAGTATGTTCATGATAGGTGTCTCGCATACAAGGAAAGAATCTCAGCGGAACGTTTTGTGGTTTTGAACTTGTGTCTGTAAATCTTGCTGACCAGAGACATATTGCTTAAATACACACAGTCATATGCATGGATTACAGCAGCACCGAGCACACCAATTTGTAAACTGAGATAACGGAAACTATACACAGTCATTATTTTGTCCTGATCTTGTAATCATCTTGTGTAACTGTCTTGGCAAAATATTTTAGCTCAGTTAGAAAGTATGACAGAGGAACTGTTCTAAAATTCCTCCTTTTGAAATAAAACATCAAGTGTAAATCTAAGTGAACTGATAGCTGGTAATCACACTTCAACAGGTTTTCACAATTTTGCAGGAAGGGCAGTACATACAACAGAAAAAGGAGATAATAACGAACAACGTTACAAGGGACAACACTGGGGAAGAAGGGTGGCATTTGGTCACTTGAGATGACTGTAGGGTCCTTACCAAGATAGAACTGTTAATGCTGGAATGGCCATTAGCAGGGGACTCTTTCTGTAATAAGATACAGAGATCAACCATACAGCAGACAGACAGCAGAGAAATCTGGACAACGCGTCATCGTCTCCATGTTGCTTATAGGTGGCAGACAGGGGAGGTGAAAAACATCACTCTTGGTCTTTGATGTGCCTCATATATTCCTGTTTGCTACTACTTTTGATTCTCGTTCCTGTAACTTTTAAGCTTCCAGCTTTACTTCTAGACTGCTAACCAGCAAGAGGGGGGCGATGAATTGATACCTAATTCTGCAGCTTTCAGGGACTAGAATAAAATGTCTTAAAAATATAAAAGAATGGTGCCAGTAGGACCATACTACGGTCATACCATAGCAGTGATGCGGCAGGGGAACCACCTTTAGAACAGGAATTAGTGACTGTGGGGCTCTAGACAGCAGGTAAGCCCATATGCGCCTGAATGGAGGTTATTAACCCATAAGAGCCCAGGGCCGTTTCCCCTTAAGGAAAAATAACGAGGGGTCAGTTGTAAGATCATAAAAGATCAGTCTTATTGTGACAAAGAGGTCACATGGCATCTTCTGTAAGTATTATAGGGTCATAATACTGTAGCATATGTCACAACAACAACAATTTCATAACTGGTATTCCATCATGGTGTTCTAGAAATAGCATCAGAATGGGTATATGTCATATAGAATATGGGTGTATGTAATATAGAATATGGGTATATGTGAGTATAGAATATGTGTGTATGTGATATATCTATGGTTGTATGTATATTCATATGGTATGTTGTAATATAGAATATGGGTTGTATGTTAATCATAGATTATGGGTACTATGTTACTATAGAATATGGGGTATATGTTTAAATTAGATATGGGTATAATGTACTATAGAATATGGGTTTATGGTTAATATAGAATATGGTTACATGTAATCTAGCATATGGGTATATGTGATTGACATATGTGGTATATGTTAATCTAAATATGGGTAGTATGTATATAACGAATATGGGGTACATTTGATATGAATAATGGGTATGTGTATATCCTATGGGTTATGTACTATGCAATACGGAGTAATGTGTAATATGAATTATGGGGTATATGTACTATAGAATATGGGTAGAGGGTCCATATAGATATGGGTACTATGTATATAGTCCTCGATGTGTATATGTCATATAGAATATGGGTATGTGTAATCTCCAATATGGGTGTATGTCTATAGCATCCGGGTAGGTGTAATCTAGCCTATGGGTATCATGTGATATTAGGACGATACGGGTCATCTTGCTATATAGGATATGATGTATAATGTATATCGAATAATGGGTATGTGTACTTCCATACTGGTGTATGTACTTATAGAATCCTGGTATGTGTCACTCTAGAATATGGGTCTATGTGATATAGACTATGGTTATATGTAATATAGAATATGGGTTGTATGTAATATGATATGGGTATATGTATATAGAAACAAGTTATTAGAACATAAGCTCTTAATGGGTGACAATTATAGACCTTTAAAAAGCTTGTGACACCTGCCCTACGTCACTCGGGGGTTTCTTCTCTGTTTAAAATCGGGAATAGTCCTTTATAACCATACCTGGAGGTATAGCCTACATTGAAATAACTTAAATCAATAAAATAACAGCTAATTTAAAATGTATTTTGGAATAGGTCACTTTACATCAGTGAATACTTTATATGTAATTAGTAATTTATCAAATCGGCGCCTTACAGCTGATGGAAATGCACCTGGCATAGTGGCTGGATGACCTTTTTGTACTTAGTATTTAGACAAGGACCTTCCAACTGATTGACCACCCCTGGGGTGGTGGCTTTTTTTACACTAGAAAAAAAAGGTTTTAAATACACATGATTTTATTGTACAAACCTGATGTGGGGCTAGGATGTTAGGCTGACAAATTCTGGAGTATTCTATTAAAGAACCAAATATTTAATGGTTCTTCAGGTAACCAAAGGAGGTTCTACGGTAGCAAAAAACCTTTCTGGCACATTTAACTTTAAATTTAAGTGTGTGCTGGATCAGAAAACCCACAGGTTTAGCTTGTGTGGGTAATGCTGGGGAGGAAGGGTTGAAAAAGCTCTTTCCTATTAATCAAGTAGCTTACTACATTTTATGGAACATGATGTTGTTGATTGTGGCTGGTAGCTGCATGGGGCTGAGTCAGGGGTTGGGTTCCGGTATCTTGGTTGTGAAATTGGTGTGCAGTAGCATGTGAGGCAGGCCCTGCATGATGGAGCGTCTCGGAGAGAAAGCGTTAAGACACACAGCCACCGGGCAGGCAGTTAGTCACACGCAGAGTATTAAAAGCATTCCCAGCCCACCCACCATACCACACCTGGCCCTCCACTCCCAGAAAGAAAAAAAAAAGACAGAGAGAGAGAGAGAGAGAGAGAGAGAGAGAGAGAGAGAGAGAGAGAGAGAGAGAGAGAGAGAGAGAGAGAGAGAGAGAGAGAGAGAGAGAGAGAGAGAGAGACAGAGAGAGACAGAGAGAGAGACAGAGACAGAGAGAGAGAGAGACAGAGAGAGACAGAGAGAGAGACAGAGAGAGACAGAGAAGAGAGAGAAAGAGAGAGAAAAAGGAGAGAAAGAGAAAAAGAGAGGGGAAGAAGCAGAGACTGGTGGACCAAAGTCCTATATTATTTTACCTCACAGGATGACTGCTGCGTCCGGTAACTTGGCACAATCTTAAAGGTAATGCTGCCCCTCATCTCTCGCTGTAGAGAACAGAGAACGCTTTTTAAACCTGCATAGGTTGCATGTCTAGGTTGTAGAAATGTCTTTTACAGAGAACTGCACAATTTTATGCACAATTACTGTATTTTAATTATTGTTTTTGTTGATCATTCTTAGCACTGCAGTGCCACTGATGTTGTGGTAGTGTGTTAGTGTGTGTTGCACTACTATGACTGGATCAGAGACTGCAGTACTGCTGGAGTGTACACCAACCAAAACTATCCAGCTAACAGCGTCCTGTAAGGAGTGTTTTGTGGGCACTGTATAAATTATAATATATATATATATATATGTACATAAACTTTGTGTTATATATATATTTATACAATTCATAAATTATATCAATCTGTTAAAGCAAAAAAAAGATGCAATTCCATTTAAATGTTACATGATCTGCACTCACAAGCATTTTCTGGAGCTGCTCCACAGTCTGATTAGCTACACTTATTCCATTGATTTCCCGGATCTCATCTCCAACATGCAACGTTCCTGATTAATGGAAGAGACAGACATACACAGAGTTAGAACATGCACACAAATCTTTCAGCTGTACTGTCTGTGACAGGGCTCAAAGGTACATGTGTCATGTGCCATGACCTATCAAGGAAACCAATCCACAACTCAATTGGCTAGGCACAAAATCCTTAAAGCATCACTCCAGCTAAAACGTAACACGTAACCACTGATACATCAGTTGTAAACATGTCTACTTGCATTCTACCTCAGGAATCATATTTATGACATATTTGTGTAAAGCATGCTGGTTATGGTAGTGAGAGAACACTGAAAGACAAAAACATGAAAATCACAATAGGATAAAATGCTGCACTACAGAGTACATCACCACATGACAAGTAACATTAAACACTAAGCCTTTATTTAGATGACGTGACTGCAGATTTGAAAAGAGTCGATAAGTGACAGTGCGCACGGCATATGTGTCAGTAGTGTGTCAGCATCAAGTGAGAGCAGTGAAACAGGCTGCAGGAATGTGGAAATGTGCTGTCACTGTGCTGGCCTGTTGCGGAACACAGTGCAGAAGAGACAAAACTGGGGTGGTCTTTAAAGTTGATCCTGTTATTCATTTACTCATATGACGTGGTATGAAGTTGCTGAAGGCGTTAGGTGCTTTACTGGTGAGCTGTACCTTGTCTATGAATCATGCCACCATGCATTATTCTGGCCACGATGCAGTGGTTCAGGTCATTCATCTTCAGGGTGATGCCCTGTCAAAAAAAAAGCTGAGCTCAGAACACTTCTAGACACATGGGATTACCGTGTGCAAGTGCTTGTATGATAGGAGCGGATGTTTCACCCCAAACCGGGAAGTACACTGTCTGAAATTAGCATCAGTCAAAAGACTTACCACAGGATGTCAAAAGAGAGAAAAAAAGGAAGAGAGAGAAAAAAAAGAGAGTGAGAGAGAGAGAAAAAGAGAGTGAGAGAGAGAGAAAAAGGAGAGAGAAATGTGGTGGCATAAGAGGTGAGGGGGAGAACGAAAGCGAATGAGAATTAGGGCAAGAGAACAAGCAGAAGTCCACAGTGGTTAAGTCCGACGTCATAAAAGCCTGGGGGAGGGAGAAATGGGTAATGCCCCCCAGCTTTGCTATGTTTCTCAAATCTACACTGGCAGCAAATCATCATGGCTCAAATAATAATAATAATAATAACAATAATAATAATAATAATAATAATAATAATAATAATAATCTCCATTTTTTCCAATATGTTATTTCATCAGCACAGCCACTGTCCTTTACATCATCATGTATTTTTTTTTAAATAAAGGAAGGAGCAATGAAAAAAGAGATCATCAATGTGGAACCATCGTGAATTTACATCCATTAGTTAATATGATCTGATATCAGCTTATAAAATATACAGATTCGCTGTAAAAGTTCAAATGATGTTTAGACTTGAAATGTAAATAGGTTCATGCATCTTCTACAGGAAACACACTTCTTCTTCACACTTTGTATACTTCCTGTTTAACTGAAGAATTAATCATCTGGGACAAAAAGAAAAACCAACACGACAATACAACGTTGTATTTTATGGTTTTCAAAGTGTTGAATTAGAAAAAAAATCAACAGAAATACAGCACTAAAGGTGCAGAAGTGTGCTTTCTGGAGGATGAGCTGTCATTTAGATAATTAACATTGTTTGACTTGTTGTATTCCCATGTACGCACACGACTGTACATGACAACATTTAATTTGGGACATTTTCTTATGTAAAATGAAAGAATAAAAGAAAGGAAGAACGGAAAAGTTTGTCATCCCAGTCCAGCTGGAGCAGGCATGAATATTAAAGAGACTGGTGGCCCCCCTCCCCCCTCATGCCCCCATTTAACATTATTATATTATATATCTTCATTATTGAGTCTTTTGCAGATTTGCTATCTTAGTAACTAATACAGGCAAAGAATTTCACCTATGCAAGCTAACTTTGCCCACCCAAGGAGGATGGGGCCCCTGGGTCCTTTTGAAGTGCCTTCCTGTAAGTGTAATGTGGCTTGTCACTGTATATAATGTGTCACTGTTTGTTAGGCTGTGAAGGTTGATCTTTTGTAGACCTTTGTTTTTGTAGTTTATACTTTTCCAGGGAACAAGACTAATGTCACTCAAGCTCCGTGATGAGTTTATAATACTCTGGGCTCACCAGTGAGGTCCTCAGAAATAAAAATCCTCTGAGCCCATCTATGTTGATATACTCGTTAGAAATTAGAATTAAGCTTTATTAAGTTTAGGAGACAATAAATGAACACAATTAGGTCTCTGTATGTACTGGCGATATGATTTTTTGGTAAGTTTTGGTAAATATTTAGCTTGGTTAAAAAGCTATGATAAATTTAATAATGTTAATGAACTCCCTGCTGTGTTGTGGTAATGCTTAAATAAACACAGCATCTGTTGTATTTGACCGGTCCTCCTGGTTGAAGATCATTGTCATTCACTGATGTTTCTAGTATACGTACCATAGGTTCGTCTGTGTTCTTCTGGAACTGCACCAAGCGTACTCTTGTGACATTCTCCAGGTCCATGTCTCCGTTGGTGCTCTCTGGTGAGTCTCCGTTCAGGTAGGGGGAGGTGGGTGGGGGCGTGACCCTCAGTGCCTCATCACTATAAACTTCATGTGCCACCACATCGTGGGTTTGGAGTAAGGCCTGATGGGGAGATAGTAGCAGATAATGCATATATACTAGTAGTGTACAATGCATTACGATCATCATGGTGATTCACACTGTAATCTCTAATACATGGCCACAATACATTACATCCTACTGTCTCTGGTCTTTTGTTACTTGCTCTATTCCTAGCTCTCTTAACTCTACCTTCTCTGCACAGGGACTGGGGCCACAGTCATAAACAGGAAACCTATGACCTTAATTTGAGGTACAGACCCACTTAGGTTCTTAACTCATAAATAAGGTGATATCCTCTCCTGTGTGGACATGTTGAACACATTCAGAGTTTCTCTGAGTTACAAACGAAGCTATGTCTCAGGTATACGAGGGCGTTAAACATCCAGAGATATGGAAAGTGGTGGTGCTAAGAGGGCAGTCGTTAAAGCTAGTTACTGTACAGCTTTCATATAATTTGAGACTTATGAATGGTGGTTTAGGGTAGAGTTTGTATTTTATTTTTTATTTATAGGTTTTTGTTAAAGTTTATGCTGCATTTTCATTACTGTAAACCAAACTATTTCCTTGCTGCCTTTTGGCTGCTTAAAACACAAGGTTTAGGTGTTACAGTAAACACTGGCCCACTTTACATAACAGATCAAATATGATAAATCTTTATCACTTAGAGAGCCAAATAAATCACTGTTTTAGATGAACCACCGTCACAGGTACATATGGATATAAAGCTAGCCATCAGGCTTGGGCGAGCGAACCAGTATTGTGCTCAGGAGATTGTCGTGTGTTTACTGCCCCCTACTGTGTTTTCACCAGAGCATGTGTATGTGGGTGTTTCACTGTACGGATGGTATGGTAACGAGGAGGTTGAATTTGTCTGTGTGTAATTGGTCAATGGTCCCAAATTCTAATTCAAACTCCAATAAAGGCAACACAAAGGCAATATAGATTTTTAGTTTTTTGAGAAGTCGTCCTTTATTTCAACATTTTTGTTACGACAAAGAAGACAAAGAAGTTTGATGCTCATTCGAAGAGAACAGAAATAAAATAATTAGATGAAAAGTTTAAAACGCCATCATAATTTACCAAGTTAAATTAATCAATACTTCATTTTGGGTTGGGTCATTTTAGCTTACGTCAATAAAGTGTTATTTTAGTTATGAAGAGTACTGCACTCAATGCACTCCACTGCGACCCCCTCTGAAGCAACATAATGACAAAATGTCATATTCTATATTAAAATTATGATGTAAATTAATGTCATTAATAAACAGGCTTCCCTACTGCTAGTAAGTGAACTCATGGCAATGCCTGATAAATAAAATTGAGGCTTGTCATGCCAATGCTGTTTAGCATCAGTTAGATATTACTCTGTGCAAGTTCAGGTCTTGTGCTCCACTAATGCTTGTGTTGATGCTATCTTGTAAGCACACTATGTAAGCACACCTTTTCTCCAGGTCTCAGCTCTCTGAACAAGTCTTAAGCGCTGAGACACAGTATGAGAGAAACTCAACAATCCAGTAGGAGGTCACTGTTGCAGCTAAAATAAAGAACATAGACTGCAAATCGTGAAGTCTGCTAGCATTCCTCCTAGTCTGAGGGAGCACAGTTTACAGTTATTAGACTCACACAGAGCTGGACAGCCCTTTCTCACTGCTAATGAGCAGGCCAGGGGTTAGCCTCTGTGCTCTAATCCCATCTGCTCCAGCCCAGACCCAGGACCATTTAAAAGCCTGCTTTTATGTCAGCATTAATGTGTCCACATGGAGCTCCATGTGACAACAACATGTACAGACTGGCACTGGCAACAGTGCAACCATCTGCCTGAGTGTATGCAGATTGCTGGGATCTCTGTGTGTAATGAAACTGTGAATCATAAGGGAGA
>JAMWET010004131.1:12500-41755 GCA_024036415.1 Prochilodus magdalenae | reverse complement strand
TAGCATCTCTGGTCCTGTTGCAGTTTGAGTCTTTGGATCTGGTGAGCCCCTAGCCAAGCAGCTGAAACTCACCCTGACCTCCGGAGCTCTGAACAGCACGAGTCAGATGGAGCTAGTGTCGATCGATCGACTACACAGAGGCGAGGCTTTCAGAAACGTGGATGAGTTTCTCACAGCCCTCACTGACGAAAAGGTAAATGACTTCCCTTACCACAACTGAAACCTCTAGCACAAACAACCCTTGCAGGACGGCGCCATCTGTGAGCTAATGCCAGAGATCAGCTTGAAGCACCATTCCCACTGGTTCCAATATTTCCCCTGCAGGTTTGGCGAGATCGTCCCTGCTGTGAGAGATGTGATGATGAATCGAACCTTCCAGATCATCAGCATGGAGTTCCCACAGTTTGACACCTCTGACTGGACGGACTGGTTTAAGGTCAAGCTGAGCCCTGTCCTTCCCAGTCTGACTGCAGAGATGCTGGCAACAGCCGTCTACAACACCAAACTGCACTAAACTTCAGAGTGATGTGAGTCCCTACCTCCCAAACTGTGGTTCTGCAATTGTTCTCCAGTGTTCTATCTATGCTGCCTAGAAAAGAAGAGCCAAGTATCAGTGGAAAGACGGATGGTGAACCTTTAACAAGTCGGTCCTCTGATCAAAGACGCTGTTCTTTTCTTCCAGTGTTTCAGGAATAAGCGGAGTGTTTCTCTAAAATGACTGCCAGCAGGAGGGAGGAGATCACAAAGGCTTTAGTGAAGCACCTGAAGAATCTCGCTGCACAGCTAAACACACCAGGTAGACACCCCTCTGAGCACTTCCGTTTCCATGAATACGTTTCCAGTATGTCTCACAGTCATGGTTTCACAGATGCAGGTGGCCTCAGGATGTGACTTCTACCTGTGCCTCCCGCGTGTTTGTCTGATTGTTCCTTGTTTGAACAGGTTGCAGAAAAGGACATTCACGGTGGTGCTCAATGGCTGACCGTCAACCTGGGTCTGTTCTCCACCATCGCAGACTACTCTGATCTCAAAGACCTGAATGTCTCTGGGGTAAAGTCCTGGTTTTTGGGTTTTCTTGACATTGGTAGAACAAGTTAGTCTTGCAGAGTGTTGGTCCAGAACCGGAGCTTGGTGTTTTTTTCTGTCAAATGGCGACACCGCAATCAGAGGTATAGAGATAAATACCTTCAATTCCCTTTCCTCCTTCCCCTTAGGTGGAGGTTCTGGACTCCCTTTCTCCACAACAGAAAGCAGAGCTGGTACTAGATCCATCCAGCGGTGCCCTAGAGAACCAGGACCCTGGTGAAGGAGGTGATGACGGGGATAGTCTCATCCTCTGGAGAGGAGCAGCTCAGTGTTTTCTTCCAGACTTTTGTCAACCGTCACCAAAGAGGTTAGCGGCTCATCTTTGAACACCAAACGTGACATGAGCCAACACTGAAAAAACTATCCGCATGGTCGCCATGTATCCAAGTGGACTTGAACCCATGAACTGTTTTCTCACCAGGCAAAAAAACGAACTTCATTAAAAAACGCAGCCGTGAGAGACAAAATCCTGAACGTGACGCTGGCGGCTCTTGCTCCCATTTTTGAAGTCTTCCAGCCGAGTCAGTACGAGTTGTGGTTCCAGAAGAATCTGTACACTGTACTGGCCAGTTTCCAGCCCTAGTGGTTGCCTGGATCCCTGGAAACCTCAGCTGTGACTCCTACAAGGCAATGTGAGTGACCGATTCCCTTTCTTTTACTTGGACCATCTATAGAACACATCTTGGTTCAGATATTTGGTGGAGTAACCGGAAGTCTTTCTCTCAAACACAGTTTGAGGGGAATGGATACGAGTCTGGCAGTCCTTCCACTCGACCTTGAACAGCAGCTCAGATCAAGCAGAGAAACACTGAGCCAGACCTTACCCAAAGGTATTCAATCCTCTCAACTTCCAAAAAAGGTTAGTGGTGTTTTTAGCACTCCATCAGCTGAAGGGTTAATGATCTGTTCTCCTCCCTAGGTTGCACAGCGCCCTTCCCTTTTGGTGTGGTAAGTAGTGTTCTCCTCTGAACCGCATCATCTGATATTTGTAAACGAGCGAAAGGACAGAAAGTTGTTCATGTGTGTAAACATATTTTATCACCCTTTGTTTTGTATTTAGTGTAAGAAGACAGAGACAGATGGTCAGTAATCAAAACCTTCCTTCAGATTTCTAAACTTACACAATCTCAAATATATTTCTCACGAGGCTGATGTTGACTTTTTGACACGTCTTCCTTTCATTTTGCAGCACAACACATTTGTCAAGGCGTAGCGAGGTGAGTCTTGGTGCTCTGAGAGGGTTAACAGGTGTGAAGTTCTGAAAACCGTTCCAAGTCATATAATGGAATCTTGTTCTTCACAGTCGTCTACCTCAGACCGCTCAAGTCCCCACTGGAAATGTCTCTGCACAGCTCTGCAATGTCAGCATCTCGGACTACGCCTGTTCATCAGTAAGGCCTCTATCTCTCTCATGCCTCATGTTGTCCGTCGCAGGTCTACAGAACCTTCTTTCTGTTCTGACCTACACGTTCTTCCGGTCCCAGGTTGCAGCTCTGTCCTCCGGTGATCTGGTCAAGGTCATGGCGTGCCAGCTGACCAGCAGCATGAACTACAGCAGGGCAATTTGGACTCTCTTCTTCCAAAAGTTTGCAGCACCTCTGGATGAAGCCCTGGAGGCGTATTCCAACACGGTAGGGAACGTTGAGTAGCACTACAGTCAAAAGGGGATGAAATGGCTGAAATTCTACACTGAAACGTTCGCTTTCTCTTACAGACCCTCAACGTCAGTCTGCCTGACCCGTACGTTCTTGATGCCGTCGGCGAGGTTAGAGTCAACAACTTTAGCGATGTGCAGCTCAGGGATCCCGTTTTCATCAGAGAGTGGTTCCAGACGAGGCTCAGACCATTTTTGTCATCGGTGTCTGCAGACTTCCTCTCCTGTCTCAGTTCCAAGAACTTCAGCTGTCAGACGTACCAAAGTTGTGTAAGTATGGACGGTGGAATTTCAGGACACCACAGTTGGGTTTTATGGCTCGAGGTCTGTGATGAACAAACATACAGTCCATCAAAAGATCTGACCTCTCCTCATCTAATTTAGGGTGGAGGCTCTTAGCCAGCAAGATCAACTCATGGAAGAGGAGCAGAAGTGGTCCATCTTTAATTACTTCATCTATCCTTTCCTCTCAAGAAATGACCTGTCAGGTACTCGGAGAAACGTTGCTTGAACACCTGAACTGTCTAGCGGTGTTTTAGCATCTTTTATGGTCTTCTGTTCTCAAAAAGTTGCGTTGCTGATGGACTAAATGCGATGCACTATGATTTCCTTCTAACGTTCTGATTGTGTCTCCTGCCCGTCTGTTATCATTGTAGATCGCCATTGTCTTTCTGGCACTTCTGGCATCAGAGACTGGCTGGCAAAGAGAACTTTGGCAATTTCTCCAGCTTTGCCACCTTGGAGGAGCTTGTACTTCTAAACGACGGTTTCTCCAGCGTGAGTAGCATCAGGCTTGCACCAGGTGTACGTGGATTGTTGGTTTGAAGTGGCGTGTCGGCTCCGGGCGCTCACGCCTGCTCTCTGTGTCCTGTTGCAGTTTGAGTCTTTGGACCTGGTGACCCCTAGCCAAGCAGCTGAACTCACCCTGACCTCCGGAGCTCTGAACAGCACGAGTCAGATGGAGCTAGTGTTCGATCGACTACACAGAGGCGAGGCTTTCAGAAACGTGGATGAGTTTCTCACAGCCCTCACTGACGAAAAGGTAAACGACTCCCTTACACAACTGAAACCTCTAGCACAAACAACCCTTGCAGGACGGCGCCATCTGTGAGCTAATGCCAGAGATCAGCTTGAAGCACCATTCCCACTGGTTCCAATTTTTCCCCTGCAGGTTGGCGAGATCGTCCCTGCTGTGAGAGATGTGATGATGAATCGAACCTTCCAGATCATCAGCATGGAGTTCCCACAGTTTGACACCTCTGACTGGACGGACTGGTTTTAAGGTCAAGCTGAACCCTGTCCTTCCCAGTCTGACTGCAGAGATGCTGGCAACAGCCGTCTACAACACCAACTGCACTAACTTCAGAGTGATGTGAGTCCCTACCTCCCAAACTGTGGTTCTGCAATGTTCTCCAGTGTTCTATCTATGCTGCCTAGAAAGAAGAGCCAAGTATCAGTGGAAAGACGGATGGTGAACCTTTAACAAGTCGGTCTCTGATCAAAGACGCTGTTCTTTTCTTCCAGTGTTTCAGGAATAAGCGGAGTGTTCTCTAAAATGACTGCCAGCAGGAGGGAGGAGATCACAAAGGCTTTAGTGAAGCACCTGAAGAATCTCGCTGCACAGCTAAACACACCAGGTAGACACCCCTCTGAGCACTTCCGTTTCCATGAATACGTTTCCAGTATGTCTCACAGTCATGGTTTCACAGATGCAGTGGCCTCAGGATGTGACTTCTACCTGTGCCTCCCGCGTGTTTCTGAGTGTTCCTTGTTTGAACAGGTTGCAGAAAGGACATTCACGGTGGTGCTCAATGGCTGACCGTCAACCTGGGTCTGTTCTCCACCATCGCAGACTACTCTGATCTCAAAGACCTGAATGTCTCTGGGGTAAAGTCCTGGTTTTGGGTTTTCTTGACATTGGTAGAACAAGTTAGTCTTGCAGAGTGTTGGTCCAGAACCGGAGCTTGGTGTTTTTTTCTGTCAAATGGCGACACCGCAATCAGAGGTATAGATAAATACCTTCAATTCCCTTTCCTCCGTCCCCTTAGGTGGAGGTTCTGGACTCCCTTTCTCCACAACAGAAAGCAGAGCTGGTACTAGATCCATCCAGCGGTGCCCTAGAGAACCAGACCCTGGTGAAGGAGGTGATGACGGGGATAGTCTCATCCTCTGGAGAGGAGCAGCTCAGTGTTTTCTTCCAGACTTTTGTCAACGTCACCAAAGAGGTTAGCGGCTCATCTTTGAACACCAAACGTGACATGAGCCAACACTGAAAAACTATCCGCATGGTCGCCATGTATCCAAGTGGACTTGAACCCATGAACTGTTTTCTCACCAGGCAAAAACGAACTTCATTAAAAACGCAGCCGTGAGAGACACAATCCTGAACGTGACGCTGACGGCTCTTGCTCCCAGTTTTGAAGTCTTCCAGCCGAGTCAGTACGAGTTGTGGTTCCAGAAGAATCTGTTCACTGTACTGGCCAGTTTCCAGCCCTCGTGGTTACCTGTGATCCCTGGAAACCTCAGCTGTGACTCCTACAAGGCAATGTGAGTGACCGATTCCCTTTCTTTTACTTGGACCATCTATAGAACACATCTTGGTTCAGATATTTGGTGGAGTAACCGGAAGTCTTTCTCTCAAACACAGTTTGAGGGGAATGGATACGAGTCTGGCAGTCCTTCCACTCGACCTTGAACAGCAGCTCAGATCAAGCAGAGAAACACTGAGCCAGACCTTACCCAAAGGTATTCAATCCTCTCAACTTCCAAAAAAGGTTAGTGGTGTTTCTAGCACTCCATCAGCTGAAGGGTTAATGATCTGTTCTCCTCCCTAGGTTGCACAGCGCCCTTCCCTGTTGGTGTGGTAAGTAGTGTTCTCCTCTGAACCGCATCATCTGATATTTGTAAACGAGCGAAAGGACAGAAAGTTGTTCATGTGTGTAAACATATTTTATCACCCTTTGTTTTGTATTTAGTGTAAGAAGACAGAGACAGATGGTCAGTAATCAAAACCTTCCTTCAGATTTCTAATCTTACACAATCTCAAATATATTTCTCACTAGGCTGATGTTGACTTTTTGACACGTCTTCCTTTCATTTTGCAGCACAACACATTTGTCAAGGCGTAGCGAGGTGAGTCTTGGTGCTCTGAGAGGGTTAACAGGTGTGAAGTTCTGAAAACCGTTCCAAGTCATATAATGGAATCTTGTTCTTCACAGTCGTCTACCTCAGACCGCTCAAGTCCCCACTGGAAATGTCTCTGCACAGCTCTGCAACGTCAGCATCTCGGACTACGCCTGTTCATCAGTAAGGCCTCTATCTCTCTCATGCCTCATGTTGTCCGTCGCAGGTCTACAGAACCTTCTTTCTGTTCTGACCTACACGTTCTTCCGTTCCCAGGTTGCAGCTCTGTCCTCCGGTGATCTGGTCAAGGTCATGGCGTGCCAGCTGACCAGCAGCATGAACTACAGCAGGGCAATTTGGAATCTCTTCTTCCAAAAGTTTGCAGCACCTCTGGATGAAGCCCTGGAGGCGTATTCCAACACGGTAGGGAACGTTGAGTAGCACTACAGTCAAAAGGGGATGAAATGGCTGAAATTCTACACTGAAACGTTCGCTTTCTCTTACAGACCCTCAACGTCAGTCTGCCTGACCCGTACGTTCTTGATGCCGTCGGCGAGGTTAGAGTCAACAACTTTAGCGATGTGCAGCTCAGGGATCCCGTTTTCATCAGAGAGTGGTTCCAGACGAGGCTCAGACCGTTTTTGTCATCGGTCTCTGCAGACTTCCTCTCCTGTCTCAGTTCCAAGAACTTCAGCTGTCAGACGTACCAAGTTGTGTAAGTATGGACGGTGGAATTTCAGGACACCACAGTTGGGTTTTATGGCTCGAGGTCTGTGATGAACAAACATACAGTCCATCAAAAGATCTGACCTCTCCTCATCTAATTTAGGGTGGAGGCTCTTAGCCAGCAAGATCAACTCATGGAAGAGGAGCAGAAGTGGTCCATCTTTAATTACTTCATCTATCCTTTCCTCTCAAGAAATGACCTGTCAGGTACTCGGAGAAACGTTGCTTGAACACCTGAACTGTCTAGCGGTGTTTAGCATCTTTTATGGTCTTCTGTTCTCAAGAGTTGCGTTGCTGATGGACTAAATGCGATGCACTATGATTTCCTTCTAACGTTCTGATTGTGTCTCCTGCCCGTCTGTTATCATTGTAGATCGCCATTGTCTTTCTGGCACTTCTGGCATCAGAGACTGGCTGGCAAAGAACTTTGGCAATTTCTCCAGCTTTGCCACCTTGGAGGAGCTTGTACTTCTAAACGACGGTTTCTCCAGCGTGAGTAGCATCAGGCTTGCACCAGGTGTACGTGGATTGTTGGTTTGAAGTGGCGTGTCGGCTCCGGGCGCTCACGCCTGCTCTCTGTGTCCTGTTGCAGTTTGAGTCTTTGGATCTGGTGACCCCTAGCCAAGCAGCTGAACTCACCCTGACCTCCGGAGCTCTGAACAGCACGAGTCAGATGGAGCTAGTGTTCGATCGACTACACAGAGGCGAGGCTTTCAGAAACGTGGATGAGTTTCTCACAGCCCTCACTGACGAAAAGGTAAACGACTCCCTTACACAACTGAAACCTCTAGCACAAACAACCCTTGCAGGACGGCGCCATCTGTGAGCTAATGCCAGAGATCAGCTTGAAGCACCATTCCCACTGGTTCCAATTTTTCCCCTGCAGGTTGGCGAGATCGTCCCTGCTGTGAGAGATGTGATGATGAATCGAACCTTCCAGATCATCAGCATGGAGTTCCCACAGTTTGACACCTCTGACTGGACGGACTGGTTTAAGGTCAAGCTGAACCCTGTCCTTCCCAGTCTGACTGCAGAGATGCTGGCAACAGCCGTCTACAACACCAACTGCACTAACTACAGAGTGATGTGAGTCCCTACCTCCCAAACTGTGGTTCTGCAATGTTCTCCAGTGTTCTATCTATGCTGCCTAGAAAGAAGAGCCAAGTATCAGTGGAAAGACGGAAGGTGAACCTTTAACAAGTCGGTCTCTGATCAAAGACGCTGTTCTTTTCTTCCAGTGTTTCAGGAATAAGCGGAGTGTTCTCTAAAATGACTGCCAGCAGGAGGGAGGAGATCACAAAGGCTTTAGTGAAGCACCTGAAGAATCTCGCTGCACAGCTAAACACACCAGGTAGACACCCCTCTGAGCACTTCCGTTTCCATGAATACGTTTCCAGTATGTCTCACAGTCATGGTTTCACAGATGCAGTGGCCTCAGGATGTGACTTCTACCTGTGCCTCCCGCGTGTTTCTGATTGTTCCTTGTTTGAACAGGTTGCAGAAAGGACATTCACGGTGGTGCTCAATGGCTGACCGTCAACCTGGGTCTGTTCTCCACCATCGCAGACTACTCTGATCTCAAAGACCTGAATGTCTCTGGGGTAAAGTCCTGGTTTTGGGTTTTCTTGACATTGGTAGAACAAGTTAGTCTTGCAGAGTGTTGGTCCAGAACCGGAGCTTGGTGTTTTTTTCTGTCAAATGGCGACACCGCAATCAGAGGTATAGATAAATACCTTCAATTCCCTTTCCTCCTTCCCCTTAGGTGGAGGTTCTGGACTCCCTTTCTCCACAACAGAAAGCAGAGCTGGTACTAGATCCATCCAGCGGTGCCCTAGAGAACCAGACCCTGGTGAAGGAGGTGATGACGGGGATAGTCTCATCCTCTGGAGAGGAGCAGCTCAGTGTTTTCTTCCAGACTTTTGTCAACGTCACCAAAGAGGTTAGCGGCTCATCTTTGAACACCAAACGTGACATGAGCCAACACTGAAAAACTATCCGCATGGTCGCCATGTATCCAAGTGGACTTGAACCCATGAACTGTTTTCTCACCAGGCAAAAACGAACTTCATTAAAAACGCAGCCGTGAGAGACACAATCCTGAACGTGACGCTGACGGCTCTTGCTCCCAGTTTTGAAGTCTTCCAGCCGAGTCAGTACGAGTTGTGGTTCCAGAAGAATCTGTTCACTGTACTGGCCAGTTTCCAGCCCTCGTGGTTGCCTGTGATCCCTGGAAACCTCAGCTGTGACTCCTACAAGGCAATGTGAGTGACCGATTCCCTTTCTTTTACTTGGACCATCTATAGAACACATCTTGGTTCAGATATTTGGTGGAGTAACCGGAAGTCTTTCTCTCAAACACAGTTTGAGGGGAATGGATACGAGTCTGGCAGTCCTTCCACTCGACCTTGAACAGCAGCTCAGATCAAGCAGAGAAACACTGAGCCAGACCTTACCCAAAGGTATTCAATCCTCTCAACTTCCAAAAAAGGTTAGTGGTGTTTCTAGCACTCCATCAGCTGAAGGGTTAATGATCTGTTCTCCTCCCTAGGTTGCACAGCGCCCTTCCCTGTTGGTGTGGTAAGTAGTGTTCTCCTCTGAACCGCATCATCTGATATTTGTAAACGAGCGAAAGGACAGAAAGTTGTTCATGTGTGTAAACATATTTTTATCACCCTTTGTTTTGTATTTAGTGTAAGAAGACAGAGACAGATGGTCAGTAATCAAAACCTTCCTTCAGATTTCTAATCTTACACAATCTCAAATATATTTCTCACTAGGCTGATGTTGACTTTTTGACACGTCTTCCTTTCATTTTGCAGCACAACACATTTGTCAAGGCGTAGCGAGGTGAGTCTTGGTGCTCTGAGAGGGTTAACAGGTGTGAAGTTCTGAAAACCGTTCCAAGTCATATAATGGAATCTTGTTCTTCACAGTCGTCTACCTCAGACCGCTCAAGTCCCCACTGGAAATGTCTCTGCACAGCTCTGCAACGTCAGCATCTCGGACTACGCCTGTTCATCAGTAAGGCCTCTATCTCTCTCATGCCTCATGTTGTCCGTCGCAGGTCTACAGAACCTTCTTTCTGTTCTGACCTACACGTTCTTCCGTTCCCAGGTTGCAGCTCTGTCCTCCGGTGATCTGGTCAAGGTCATGGCGTGCCAGCTGACCAGCAGCATGAACTACAGCAGGGCAATTTGGAATCTCTTCTTCCAAAAGTTTGCAGCACCTCTGGATGAAGCCCTGGAGGCGTATTCCAACACGGTAGGGAACGTTGAGTAGCACTACAGTCAAAAGGGGATGAAATGGCTGAAATTCTACACTGAAACGTTCGCTTTCTCTTACAGACCCTCAACGTCAGTCTGCCTGACCCGTACGTTCTTGATGCCGTCGGCGAGGTTAGAGTCAACAACTTTAGCGATGTGCAGCTCAGGGATCCCGTTTTCATCAGAGAGTGGTTCCAGACGAGGCTCAGACCGTTTTTGTCATCGGTCTCTGCAGACTTCCTCTCCTGTCTCAGTTCCAAGAACTTCAGCTGTCAGACGTACCAAGTTGTGTAAGTATGGACGGTGGAATTTCAGGACACCACAGTTGGGTTTTATGGCTCGAGGTCTGTGATGAACAAACATACAGTCCATCAAAAGATCTGACCTCTCCTCATCTAATTTAGGGTGGAGGCTCTTAGCCAGCAAGATCAACTCATGGAAGAGGAGCAGAAGTGGTCCATCTTTAATTACTTCATCTATCCTTTCCTCTCAAGAAATGACCTGTCAGGTACTCGGAGAAACGTTGCTTGAACACCTGAACTGTCTAGCGGTGTTTAGCATCTTTTATGGTCTTCTGTTCTCAAAAGTTGCGTTGCTGATGGACTAAATGCGATGCACTATGATTTCCTTCTAACGTTCTGATTGTGTCTCCTGCCCGTCTGTTATCATTGTAGATCGCCATTGTCTTTCTGGCACTTCTGGCATCAGAGACTGGCTGGCAAAGAACTTTGGCAATTTCTCCAGCTTTGCCACCTTGGAGGAGCTTGTACTTCTAAACGACGGTTTCTCCAGCGTGAGTAGCATCAGGCTTGCACCAGGTGTACGTGGATTGTTGGTTTGAAGTGGCGTGTCGGCTCCGGGCGCTCACGCCTGCTCTCTGTGTCCTGTTGCAGTTTGAGTCTTTGGATCTGGTGACCCCTAGCCAAGCAGCTGAACTCACCCTGACCTCCGGAGCTCTGAACAGCACGAGTCAGATGGAGCTAGTGTTCGATCGACTACACAGAGGCGAGGCTTTCAGAAACGTGGATGAGTTTCTCACAGCCCTCACTGACGAAAAGGTAAATGACTCCCTTACACAACTGAAACCTCTAGCACAAACAACCCTTGCAGGACGGCGCCATCTGTGAGCTAATGCCAGAGATCAGCTTGAAGCACCATTCCCACTGGTTCCAATTTTTCCCCTGCAGGTTGGCGAGATCGTCCCTGCTGTGAGAGATGTGATGATGAATCGAACCTTCCAGATCATCAGCATGGAGTTCCCACAGTTTGACACCTCTGACTGGACGGACTGGTTTAAGGTCAAGCTGAACCCTGTCCTTCCCAGTCTGACTGCAGAGATGCTGGCAACAGCCGTCTACAACACCAACTGCACTAACTTCAGAGTGATGTGAGTCCCTACCTCCCAAACTGTGGTTCTGCAATGTTCTCCAGTGTTCTATCTATGCTGCCTAGAAAGAAGAGACAAGTATCAGTGGAAAGACGGATGGTGAACCTTTAACAAGTCGGTCTCTGATCAAAGACGCTGTTCTTTTCTTCCAGTGTTTCAGGAATAAGCGGAGTGTTCTCTAAAATGACTGCCAGCAGGAGGGAGGAGATCACAAAGGCTTTAGTGAAGCACCTGAAGAATCTCGCTGCACAGCTAAACACACCAGGTAGACACCCCTCTGAGCACTTCCGTTTCCATGAATACGTTTCCAGTATGTCTCACAGTCATGGTTTCACAGATGCAGTGGCCTCAGGATGTGACTTCTACCTGTGCCTCCCGCGTGTTTCTGATTGTTCCTTGTTTGAACAGGTTGCAGAAAGGACATTCACGGTGGTGCTCAATGGCTGACCGTCAACCTGGGTCTGTTCTCCACCATCGCAGACTACTCTGATCTCAAAGACCTGAATGTCTCTGGGGTAAAGTCCTGGTTTTGGGTTTTCTTGACATTGGTAGAACAAGTTAGTCTTGCAGAGTGTTGGTCCAGAACCGGAGCTTGGTGTTTTTTTTCTGTCAAATGGCGACACCGCAATCAGAGGTATAGATAAATACCTTCAATTCCCTTTCCTCCTTCCCTTTAGGTGGAGGTTCTGGACTCCCTTTCTCCACAACAGAAAGCAGAGCTGGTACTAGATCCATCCAGCGGTGCCCTAGAGAACCAGACCCTGGTGAAGGAGGTGATGACGGGGATAGTCTCATCCTCTGGAGAGGAGCAGCTCAGTGTTTTCTTCCAGACTTTTGTCAACGTCACCAAAGAGGTTAGCGGCTCATCTTTGAACACCAAACGTGACATGAGCCAACACTGAAAAACTATCCGCATGGTCGCCATGTATCCAAGTGGACTTGAACCCATGAACTGTTTTCTCACCAGGCAAAAACGAACTTCATTAAAAACGCAGCCGTGAGAGACACAATCCTGAACGTGACGCTGACGGCTCTTGCTCCCAGTTTTGAAGTCTTCCAGCCGAGTCAGTACGAGTTGTGGTTCCAGAAGAATCTGTTCACTGTACTGGCCAGTTTCCAGCCCTCGTGGTTGCCTGTGATCCCTGGAAACCTCAGCTGTGACTCCTACAAGGCAATGTGAGTGACCGATTCCCTTTCTTTTACTTGGACCATCTATAGAACACATCTTGGTTCAGATATTTGGTGGAGTAACCGGAAGTCTTTCTCTCAAACACAGTTTGAGGGGAATGGATACGAGTCTGGCAGTCCTTCCACTCGACCTTGAACAGCAGCTCAGATCAAGCAGAGAAACACTGAGCCAGACCTTACCCAAAGGTATTCAATCCTCTCAACTTCCAAAAAAGGTTAGTGGTGTTTCTAGCACTCCATCAGCTGAAGGGTTAATGATCTGTTCTACTCCCTAGGTTGCACAGCGCCCTTCCCTGTTGGTGTGGTAAGTAGTGTTCTCCTCTGAACCGCATCATCTGATATTTGTAAACGAGCGAAAGGACAGAAAGTTGTTCATGTGTGTAAACATATTTTATCACCCTTTGTTTTGTATTTAGTGTAAGAAGACAGAGACAGATGGTCAGTAATCAAAACCTTCCTTCAGATTTCTAATCTTACACAATCTCAAATATATTTCTCACTAGGCTGATGTTGACTTTTTGACACGTCTTCCTTTCATTTTGCAGCACAACACATTTGTCAAGGCGTAGCGAGGTGAGTCTTGGTGCTCTGAGAGGGTTAACAGGTGTGAAGTTCTGAAAACCGTTCCAAGTCATATAATGGAATCTTGTTCTTCACAGTCGTCTACCTCAGAGCGCTCAAGTCCCCACTGGAAATGTCTCTGCACAGCTCTGCAACGTCAGCATCTCGGACTACGCCTGTTCATCAGTAAGGCCTCTATCTCTCTCATGCCTCATGTTGTCCGTCGCAGGTCTACAGAACCTTCTTTCTGTTCTGACCTACACGTTCTTCCGTTCCCAGGTTGCAGCTCTGTCCTCCGGTGATCTGGTCAAGGTCATGGCGTGCCAGCTGACCAGCAGCATGAACTACAGCAGGGCAATTTGGAATCTCTTCTTCCAAAAGTTTGCAGCACCTCTGGATGAAGCCCTGGAGGCTTATTCCAACACGGTAGGGAACGTTGAGTAGCACTACAGTCAAAAGGGGATGAAATGGCTGAAATTCTACACTGAAACGTTCGCTTTCTCTTACAGACCCTCAACGTCAGTCTGCCTGACCCGTACGTTCTTGATGCCGTCGGCGAGGTTAGAGTCAACAACTTTAGCGATGTGCAGCTCAGGGATCCCGTTTTCATCAGAGAGTGGTTCCAGACGAGGCTCAGACCGTTTTTGTCATCGGCCTCTGCAGACTTCCTCTCCTGTCTCAGTTCCAAGAACTTCAGCTGTCAGACGTACCAAGTTGTGTAAGTATGGACGGTGGAATTTCAGGACACCACGGTTGGGTTTTATGGCTCGAGGTCTGTGATGAACAAACATACGGTCCATCAAAAGATCTGACCTCTCCTCATCTAATTTAGGGTGGAGGCTCTTAGCCAGCAAGATCAACTCATGGAAGAGGAGCAGAAGTGGTCCATCTTTAATTACTTCATCTATCCTTTCCTCTCAAGAAATGACCTGTCAGGTACTCGGAGAAACGTTGCTTGAACACCTGAACTGTCTAGCGGTGTTTAGCATCTTTTATGGTCTTCTGTTCTCAAAAGTTGCGTTGCTGATGGACTAAATGCGATGCACTATGATTTCCTTCTAACGTTCTGATTGTGTCTCTTTCCCGTCTGTTATTATTGTAGATCGCCATTGTCTTTCTGGCACTTCTGGCATCAGAGACTGGCTGGCAAAGAACTTTGGCAATTTCTCCAGCTTTGCCACCTTGGAGGAGCTTGTACTTCTAAACGACGGTTTCTCCAGCGTGAGTAGCATCAGGCTTGCACCAGGTGTACGTGGATTGTTGGTTTGAAGTGGCGTGTCGGCTCCGGGCGCTCACGCCTGCTCTCTGTGTCCTGTTGCAGTTTGAGTCTTTGGATCTGGTGACCCCTAGCCAAGCAGCTGAACTCACCCTGACCTCCGGAGCTCTGAACAGCACGAGTCAGATGGAGCTAGTGTTCGATCGACTACACAGAGGCGAGGCTTTCAGAAACGTGGATGAGTTTCTCACAGCCCTCACTGACGAAAAGGTAAATGACTCCCTTACACAACTGAAACCTCTAGCACAAACAACCCTTGCAGGACGGCGCCATCTGTGAGCTAATGCCAGAGATCAGCTTGAAGCACCATTCCCACTGGTTCCAATTTTTCCCCTGCAGGTTGGCGAGATCGTCCCTGCTGTGAGAGATGTGATGATGAATCGAACCTTCCAGATCATCAGCATGGAGTTCCCACAGTTTGACACCTCTGACTGGACGGACTGGTTTAAGGTCAAGCTGAACCCTGTCCTTCCCAGTCTGACTGCAGAGATGCTGGCAACAGCCGTCTACAACACCAACTGCACTAACTTCAGAGTGATGTGAGTCCCTACCACCCAAACTGTGGTTCTGCAATGTTCTCCAGTGTTCTATCTATGCTGCCTAGAAAGAAGAGCCAAGTATCAGTGGAAAGACGGATGGTGAACCTTTAACAAGTCGGTCTCTGATCAAAGACGCTGTTCTTTTCTTCCAGTGTTTCAGGAATAAGCGGAGTGTTCTCTAAAATGACTGCCAGCAGGAGGGAGGTGATCACAAAGGCTTTAGTGAAGCACCTGAAGAATCTCGCTGCACAGCTAAACACACCAGGTAGACACCCCTCTGAGCACTTCCGTTTCCATGAATACGTTTCCAGTATGTCTCACAGTCATGGTTTCACAGATGCAGTGGCCTCAGGATGTGACTTCTACCTGTGCCTCCCGCGTGTTTCTGATTGTTCCTTGTTTGAACAGGTTGCAGAAAGGACATTCACGGTGGTGCTCAATGGCTGACCGTCAACCTGGGTCTGTTCTCCACCATCGCAGACTACTCTGATCTCAAAGACCTGAATGTCTCTGGGGTAAAGTCCTGGTTTTGGGTTTTCTTGACATTGGTAGAACAAGTTAGTCTTGCAGAGTGTTGGTCCAGAACCGGAGCTTGGTGTTTTTTTCTGTCAAATGGCGACACCGCAATCAGAGGTATAGATAAATACCTTCAATTACCTTTCCTCCTTCCCTTTAGGTGGAGGTTCTGGACTCTCTTTCTCCACAACAGAAAGCAGAGCTGGTACTAGATCCATCCAGCGGTGCCCTAGAGAACCAGACCCTGGTGAAGGAGGTGATGACGGGGATAGTCTCATCCTCTGGAGAGGAGCAGCTCAGTGTTTTCTTCCAGACTTTTGTCAACGTCACCAAAGAGGTTAGCGGCTCATCTTTGAACACCAAACGTGACATGAGCCAACGCTGAAATAAAGCCACTTGTCATCAAAAGAAAAAAACACAAAAATGTGTTTAGACTGCTCATTATGTAATGTTCTAGTGGACGTTGTAGTAGTGCTGGACGATATGGTCAAAATTTATATTGCGATATATTCCTTAATTTCGGTCGATACAATATAATTCTGATATCGATATAAATACTTTAAAACATTACAAATTTACTTTTAAATTTAAATTTTACTTTTAAACCTGTAACTAAAACAGTCTATAAATTTAATTGAAGTCTTTGAAACCTCCTCACATAAAACTATATAATACTTTAGAAATAAAAATGGTCCAAAATAATCAATGCTCACTTTAATTTGCATATAGCCTTCATATACAAAAACATGATATCCCTGTCAAACATAAACCACTAGGCATTATCAATACAAATAACCTTCACTTTAAATTAAAACAGTGGCCTTTTCTTATTCTCGACTAACATAATTTTCCTAAAGACCTCGTTTTCCACCGGCATCATGGCCAAAATGTTTGTAACAGCTTTAGTGATGTCTGTGTGTCGCTTGGACTGTTTGTCATATGGCATGAATGTAACCATCGGTGATGGCTGCATGGGGTTCTCTCTGGCGGACGCAGATGCTGGCGATGTTTTAAGGACAGGTTGGCTTAAACGTTTTTGGTGCCGCATTTTTTGACTCTCCGAATGTTCTATATAGTGGAACCGCTTAAGCTGGAACAGATTTGATGTATTACCGCAGCTAGTCGGCACCACTCTGCGGCACAATGTGCAGCAAGCTGAAACCTGAAGTTTATCAGGCTTTCGAAAGCCGAACCACGTCCACACCACTGACATTAGTCCTTCCTCTCTTATCAACTATGTCTTCTGTCTTTTCGCTTGTGGAAGCTTGTTCGCTCACTTGTGCATTGCCATCAGGACCGCTCATTTTGCATCTCAAATATCCCGTGCTGGAGCTGAGCCTAGCGTAGCGTAGCCTAGCTTATCTGGCTGCGTGCCTGTGATTACGTCATCAAGCACTGACGTAGCCCGGCTAGGGAGGCCGATTGTGTTCAACTGTGCTTGAATGCAGCGAAATGACGGCGCCCTGTAAAAAAATGCTTTTCAACAACAGATTCTGTAAATAATACATACCGAAATACCGCAAAAGTGATATCACCGTTATTGAAACATTTCTTATTGTGGTAAATACCGATATCGAATTATTGTTCAGGCCTACTCTGAAGCAACTGTGCTACCCACTCCACCACCATGCTGTCTCTTTTTATGATTCATTTTACCATTTTACTCTCATTTTCTATGTCTCGGACACACCACTACCACTACACACCACAAATACCTCTTGACTGGTTTCCACCTGAGAGTCAATCTAGTGACTGTTAAGTCAAGTGGCTTTTATTGTCGTTTCAGCTCTGTACAAGTACACAGTGAAATGAATTTTTTTAAATAAAATAAAATAAATGTCAATATTTTAAATAAAAATAATAAATAATAATAAAAGTTCTCTGTTAGAAATATCTTCACCCCAGTGGGTGTGGCTATACAGAACAGATCATTACATCACTAGATCATTATATCACTAAAGAAGGAATGAAGGGAGGAGAAGTACTAAATAGAACTAGACAGTCCTCATCGAAGGAGTTTAATCAGCTCCACGATGCTTTCACCTTTCAAAATTGTAAATGTAGGGCATCACAGCTGTTTATGTGCACTGTGGTGTGCTGCGTACGCTAATCTCCCTTAAGCACACTAATAGTTAGGCCACGTGTGACCTAAAGCGTATTGTGTAGTTTAGTTCTGTCAAGTTTCCTTTTTTTGACCTTGTTTTCATTTAAATGCCTTTTTCTAACTAATTAAAAGTAATCATAGTAATGTTTTGCATTGTGCTGCATTTATCTGTAATATATCAGTAAACGCTTCTAGCATGCTGGAACTAGCAGTAACTAAATTGGGAAGAAAGTTGGGAAAAATATATATACTGAGGTGAATGTGTCTCCAGTCAAGTTCCTATCCTCACACTGCAAAGGTGCAACAATTCCAGTCCGCAGCCAAAATTTAAACTTAAATGCTAATTTAAAATTTTTTTCTGAACAACGTGAAAAGCTGGTAGAATGGGTGGCTGTTTTATATGTGGGTGTTGAATACTTATGCAATGAACAGAAGTCAGTTTCACTTTTACAGCACTGTAGAGTGAGACCTAAGGCCTAGGATGTTTTTGTGTGAATTATTACTGTGTGTATTTAATGCAACAGAGTTTGTAACTGTCCTACCTCAGAAATATCTCAAATGTGCTTGTTGTGAATTACCCCACAATCACAACGGCTCCAAGGTCCTGATCATCCATAACCATTAACATCCATATCTCTGTAAAGGATTAGAAATGTGTAACACACTGAAAGCAGAAACACATAACTAGGAATATTTTAACAGGACTAATAATCACAAACAGAAATCCAATTAAAAATAAAAAAGTGAAGGTATTTATGCTGATCAAAATTCATCTTCAGAAGAACATGGCAGAGAAAAACATGGTGCGAGAATGACTGTTTATTATTTTTTTGTTATCTCCATCGCATGCTTACCCATAATGCTGTGTGGTTTCAGATGAACATGACTCGAATTCCTCAAGCAGTGTCAGACACCATCCTGAACGTAACACTGCTAGGTCTGGGTACCCGGTTCCAGACCTTCAGCACACAGGACTTTACCCTGTGGTTCCAGACCTACCTCCGTCTCCTCCTTCCAGGGATTGGTCCAAACACCCTCTCGGTTATTCCCAGGAACATCAGCTGTGACTCCTACAGGGAGATGTAAGCTACTACTGAGCACAAATCATACGCATGTACACATGTACCACAGAAAAGCAAACTGGGGGTCCTAACTGGGAGTCATAAGTGGGAGCCAAAGGTGGGAGTCATAATTATCCATAGTAGTTCTGGGGGGACTACTGTCCAGATCTTGGCTCTTCATGAGTTCTGTATGGTCTGATTGTCGTCCTCAGCCCAGGTCACATCATTCTGTACACACAGATAGGATCTGTCTTCTTGTCATTTTAACTGAGCCATTATTCCGTATGGACGTTTTATTAGGTATTACTCAGATGCGTTTTCTAGATTATCTTTTCATTTCAGTCTACGTGTGCAAGCTTTTGGCCTGGCTCCTCTGACCGTTACAGAAATTATCTAGTATACATCACTACAGGAACAGACAGACAGGAACTACAGGTGAAGTACTGATAAACAGGAATGATAACAAACGGATATTTGAGGTATCAGAAGGTGCCAGAGATTGTAAAGGCACAAAATCATAAAAATTATAAAGGTAAAAAAGCAAATGTACAAAACAAAAATGTTTCAGTGAGCCTGACAAAATAGTAATAAACCAGACATATAAAATGTTAAAACATGAGAAATTTATAGATCAGTGAAGTAATTTAGTAGTAATTTAAGTAATTATTTAAATTCTAACAATATTTAAATATTCATGTGACTTTTGTAACTTACAATGTATAAATAATATATAACAAACAACTGTTTTAACTTTGTTAATTAAATGTTATTTAAAATGCTAATTATTCTTTATTTATTATTTATAATGAAAATAATTTTAATAATAGCAGTAATAACAGTAATCATATCTTCTCAAGTTTTAGTTACTTATCTGTAATAACATTTTTTGCCAAACCTGAAAGTCTTGTAATTCCACATCTCCTATATCCTGATCCTGAAGAAGGAGGAAGAAAGAGGAAGCTCATCTTCAGCCACTGTTTATCTCCGTAACTGATTCCCAGATCTCAGAAATCTGTTTCTCACACCTGTAGAACATATCAGCACAGTTAGACTTCCCAACACTTCCGTGCCTGAACAATTCAGGATCTGGTTCCCTAATGCGGACTTTCAGAGAGGTGTTGGAAACTAGGGAATTCTGGTTTTCACCGGAAGCTGTAAATGGAGCTGGAATACTCTTCGATTAGATCAGTTTGTTTTTAACCCAATAAAGAAGAAGCAGGACTGTAGTCTCCAGGCGAATCTGTGAACAAGCACCCAAATAGAGTTATCTAGTACCTACAGTCTCCCGCTGAGCAGCCGAATGCAGCCGTAGAGCAGTTACAGAACTCCAGTGTCTCCTCTGGAAGAGATCTTTAACTGCTCAGGAGAGAAACAGGAACCCCCTCAGCTGTGAGCTCTGTAAACCTTCAGAATCCCGGAGTAAAAATCAGACACAGGCCGAACTATTGAAAACACCAACAATGCACACTCACAGGCACCAGTAGAAATCACTTTCCATGGGGATCAATAAAGCATCCATCCATCCATCCACCTTCCCACCACGTGCTAACCGCGAGGTGAACGACTTACCGCAAGCTAATGTGAGGGTAACTGGCTAATCGCGAGCTAACGTGCTAACCGTGAGGTGACTGACTTACCGCGAGCTAATGTGAGGGTAACTGGCTAATCGTGAGCTAACGTGCTAACCGTGAGGTGACTGACTTACCGCGAGCTAACGTTCTAACATTCACCACACAGAGTCAGCTTTCTCAGATAGTGATGTCCTTAGCTGTAGTTGTAAACATGGTCTTCCGTTCTGGGAGCTTCTACATTTAGAACTTTAACCATAAACTGGATTACACCTCAGAAATACTGTAAGTGTACATGAAAAGCTACATCTTCTCTTTCTGGTTGGCTTCTGTTTGAATCCAGCTGCTGGCGTCTGTTAAAAAAAAGGAAATCTGGCCAGGAAAATTGTCATATAGTATGTCAATAACTGAGAGAAACATGTCAGTAAATAAGATAACTGGCTTACCGCGAGCTAACGTGCTAACCCTGAGGTGACTGGCTAACCGCGCGCTAAAGTGCTAACCGTGAGGTAACTGGCTTACCGCAGGCTAGCGTGCTAACCCTGAGGTAACTGACTTACCGCGAGCTAGCGTGCTAACCGTGAGGTAACTGGCTAACCGCGAGTTAATGGGCTAACCGTAGGGTCGGCAAACGCGGTAACGTGCTAACCGTGAGGTGACTAACTTACCACGAGCTAATCGTGAGGTAACTGGCTTACAGCGAGCTAATGTGCTAACCGTGAGGTGACATACTTACCGCGAGCTAATGTGAGGGTAACTGGCTAATCGCAAACTAACGTGCTAACCGTGAGGTGACTAACTTACCGCGAGCTAACGTGAGGTAACTGGCTTACAGCGAGCTAACGTGCTAACCGAGAGGTGACTGGTTTACCGCGAGCTAACTGGCTTACAGCAAGCTAACGTGCTAACCGAGAGGTGACTGGCTTACAGCGAGTTGACGTGCTAACCGTGAGGTGACTGACTTACCGCGAGCTAACGTGCTAACCGTGAGGTGACTGACTTACAGCGAGCTAATGTGAGGGTAACTGGCTAATCGCGAGCTAACGTGCTAAGCGTGAGGTAGCTGACATACCGCGAGCTAGCGTGCTAACAGTGAGGTAACTAACTTACCGCGAGCTAGCGTGCTAACCGTGAGGTAACTGGCTAACCGCGAGTTAATGGGCTAACCGTACGGTGACTGGTTTACCGCGAGCTAACGTCCTAATCGTGAGGTGACTGAATTACCGCGAGCTAACGTGCTAATCGTGAGGTGACATACTTACCGCGAGCTAATGTGAGGGTAACTGGCTAATCGCGAGCTAACGTGCTAACCGAGAGGTGACTGATATACCGCGAGCTAACGTCCTAATCGTGAGGTGACTGAATTACCGCGAGCTAACGTGCTAACCGTGAGGTGACTGGCTTACCGCGAGCTAATGTGAGGGTAACTGGCTAATCGCGAGCTAACGTGCTAACCGTGAGGTGACTGACTTACCGCGAGCTAACGTTCTAACATTCACCACACAGAGTCAGCTTTCTCAGATAGTGATGTCCTTAGCTGTAGTTATAACCATGGTCTTCCATTCTGGGAGCTTCTACATTTAGAACTTTAACCATAAACTGGATTACACCTCAGAAATACTGTAAGTGTGCCTGATAAGCTACATCTTCTCTTTCTGGTTGGCTTCTGTAAAAAAACAGAACATGGTCATATAATATGTCAATATCTGAGAGGAATATGTCAGTAACTGAGAAAAAAATGTAAATAAATGGGAGAAATATGTCTTGTTAAATTTGGCCGTCACTGTGAGTGGAATATTAATATGTCCAGTGTGAGTTTGTAGTCACTTGAAAATCTTTAATGACTAACATGTTTGAATCCAGTCAAAGCTCTCTGAAAATTAACCAGAGCAAAACATTATCGGTATTAAGCTGTTAACCTGTTTAACCACATAAAAAAAAAACAAAAAAAAAACACGTTAAACATACTTACTTATCCAGTAGCAGTTCCTTCTGTCCTCTGGGACAGGAAACCTCTCTGTACTGTCCTTCGCTAACCTGCTGATTACTCTCGTTCTTGTCTTTCCAGTGTGAAAGGATTTAAAGACGTGCAGGGCGACCTGTCTGTGACTCAGTCTGGACACATCTTCAGCTTCATACAGGACTACCTGCAGCACCAGACCAGTCAAGGTGTGTCCTCGGTGGCGCCGTGTGTTAGTGGGCGCGGGTACGACTGTATCTGAGAGGTGTTTTTTACAGAGAGCTCGTCTGAACTGATGGGTCGCTGTGTACCACAGGTCCGAACGTTCTGCAGTGCTACGGCGGTGGGAGCTTCTACGTCTTCCTCAGGAACTCCTTCCTCGGTTTCGGATTTCCGGACCTGAGCACCTTCTTGTCCCTGGTCCCCGCCAGCAGACAGCGAGAGGTAGTGCTGACTTTAAGAGGTTCAGATTCAGACAGTGAGACGGTCGATACGTCCCTCAGTAACACTGTTAGTTACCGGTCCATCAATAAGACAGTCGCTACTGGTGACAGGACCTCCACACCTCCCTCTCCCTGTGCTGACTCAGTTCCTCTCCTCTCTGTTCTGTAGCTGTTGGGCTCCATCTCTACAGGAGAACTCAGAGAGTACCTGAATGGATCAACCACAGTGGGCTCAGACCTCTGCAGGCTCCTCACCAACTACAACAGGACCACCCAGTACCTGGAGACGGTACACCTGTGTCCTTTATCCTCTTTGATCTCTGCAGCTCCTCGCTCGGTGTCTCTCTCTCAGAGGTGTTTATTCCATATGTAAATCTCTCTCTCCTCCTTCCTCCTCTCTTCCTCCTCCCTCTGCTCCTCCGTGCAGGAGCCGGTGGTATCCGCGGCCGTGGGCAGACAGACGTTGGAGTGCGTGTGGTCTCGTGCTCTGGCCGCGTCGTCTCCGGTGGAGGTGGATCAGTGGTTTAAGGTCACGCTGGCTCAGTACCTGCCCTTCCTCAGCTCTAAGGTCATCAACCCCACCCAGCTCAGCGGCGCCTCCTGCCTGTCCTACAGGAGACTGTGAGTGTGTGTTAGGTGTAGTGTTGAGCTGTAGTGTCCCTCTTTGATCTTCTAAAAAAGATCTGCAGTGACGTTAGTGCTGTCTGTGTTAATGATCAGGGTTTCAGTCCTGGGGAAGAACTATGATTACTCAGGAGCTGATTTCACCCCGGCTGACGTGTACAGCTCCATCAGGGCGTATCTGAACAGCAGCGGTACGTACGGCTCCACCTCTCTCTTTCTGAATGTCAGTGTGTGTTCATCTCTACTGTGGAGAACATGTCCGTGTTTATTTCTGTGCCTTGCAGATGGAGCTCCCCGCTGCTACAACTCCTCTGATCCCCTTCTGAACTCCACTGCCTGGTTCTCCAACAACATCGGAACCTTCGTCACCTTCATCACCCTCACTGACCTCCAGTCCTTCGTCTCAGACGGCCAGGTAACCCACTGACATACAGAGCCATCATATACTTCACTGGGTCCGACTGGTCCAGAACCAGAACCATCATATACTTCTATATTAGTGTCACTGTAGTGTTCACGTATCAGTCTAATCCCTCACTGGGTCCGACTGGTCCAGAACCAGAACCGTCATATACTTCTATATTAGTGTCACTGTAGTGTTCATGTATCAGTCTAATCCCTCACTGGGTCCGACTGGTCCAGAATCAGAACCATCATATACTTCTATATTAGTGTCACTGTAGTGTTCACGTATCAGTCTAATCCCTCACTGGGTCCGACTGGTCCAGAATCAGAACCGATGGTGATCTGGTACTGTTAGTGGTGCTGCTTATCCCTCACTGGGTCCGACTGTGTTCTGTAGATCGGGGTGTTCCTGGATAACTCAGAGAACCTTCAGCTGTTCAACAACTCAGGAATCCCAGCCAACGTCACCACATACTACAGTACTCAGTTATACATCCAGAACCCCAACTTCAACCCTCTCAGGTACCACACCACACCACACACTAAACACTACACCACACAGTTATACATCCAGAACCCTAACTTCAACCCTCTCAGGTACCACACCACACCACACACTAAACACTACACCACACAGTTATACATCCAGAACCCCAACTTCAACCCTCTCAGGTACCACACCACACACTAAACACTACACCACACAGTTATACATCCAGAACCCCAACTTCAACCCTCTCAGGTACCACACCACACCACACACTAAACACTACACCACACAGTTATACATCCAGAACCCTAACTTCAACCCTCTCAGGTACCACACCACACCACACACTAAACACTACACCACACAGTTATACATCCAGAACCCCAACTTCAACCCTCTCAGGTACCACACCACACACTAAACACTACACCACACAGTTATACATCCAGAACCCTAACTTCAACCCTCTCAGGTACCACACCTCACACTAAACACTACACCACACAGTTATACATCCAGAACCCCAACTTCAACTCTCTCAGGTACCACAGCACACACTAAACACTACACCACACAGTTATACATCCAGAACCCCAACTTCAACCCTCTCAGGTACCACACCACACCACACACTAAACACTACACCACACAGTTATACATCCAGAACCCTAACTTCAACCCTCTCAGGTACCACACCACACCACACCACACACTAAACACTACACCACACAGTTATACATCCAGAACCCCAACTTCAACCCTCTCAGGTACCACACCACACCACACACTAAACACTACACCACACAGTTATACATCCAGAACCCTAACTTCAACACTCTCAGGTACCACACCACACACTAAACACTACACCACACAGTTATACATCCAGAACCCCAACTTCAACCCTCTCAGGTACCACACCACACCACACACTAAACACTACACCACACAGTTATACATCCAGAACCCCAACTTCAACCCTCTCAGGTACCACACCACACCACACACTAAACACTACACCACACAGTTATACATCCAGAACCCCAACTTCAACCCTCTCATGTACCACACCACACACTAAACACTACACCACACAGTTATACATCCAGAACCCTAACTTCAACCCCCTCAGGTACCACACCACACACTAAACACTACACCACACAGTTATACATCCAGAACCCCAACTTCAACCCTCTCAGGTACCACACCACACCACACACTAAACACTACACCACACAGTTATACATCCAGAACCCTAACTTCAACCCTCTCAGGTACCACACCACACCACACACTAAACACTACACCACACAGTTATACATCCAGAACCCTAACTTCAACCCTCTCAGGTACCACACCACAACACACACTAAACACTACACCACACAGTTATACATCCAGAACCCTAACTTCAACCCTCTCAGGTACCACACCACACACTAAACACTACACCACACTGTTATACATCCAGAACCCCAACTTCAACCCTCTCAGGTACCACACCACACACTAAACACTACACCACACTGTTATACATCCAGAACCCCAACTTCAACCCTCTCAGGTACCACACCACACACTAAACACTACACCACACAGTTATACATCCAGAACCCTAACTTCAACACTCTCAGCTACCACACCACACCACAACACACACTAAACACTACACCACACAGTTATACATCTAGAACCCTAACTTCAACCCTCTCAGGTACCACACCACACACTAAACACTACACCACACAGTTATACATCCAGAACCCCAACTTCAACCCTCTCAGGTACCACACCACACACTAAACACTACACCACACAGTTATACATCCAGAACCCCAACTTCAACCCTCTCAGGTACCACACCACACACTAAACACTACACCACACAGTTATACATCCAGAACCCTAACCACACCCCTCAGATAGCTCACTACACCCTCAACACTACACCTATAGCACCATTATCCAAAGTCATCTCATAGTGCACTACAAATAACCTCCTTCCACCTTGAAGGCCTGATCTTCTTTGGCTCCTTTTGTGCATAGATTGCCAGGTATGCTGTTGTGTGGAGCGCCTGGCTCTGTGTTTGTGTCTCTTCAAGCTGGAGACAGCAAGTCCATCTTGGAGATCATCAACAAATTCTGCAGTCAAATTAATCCAGAGGTACTTGTTCCTGAGTTAACTAATTCAGCTTTTAAGATTGGTCATGTTTTATTCAGGTGACTCTGGCTTACCTGGACGTGCATGCAGCATAACTCCTCTGTCAGCAGATTCAAACAAGTTAAGGGACCAAATTCTCAGAATGGACTGGCAGGGAGATGTTTTCTCTGAGGGTGTTGGTCTCTGTCTCAGAAATGTAGGATAAGCAATGTCAGCCAATCCCAGTATAAGTCAGTCGAACAAGCAAGCCATCTGTCTATGTATCCGTCTGTCTCCATATGCACACTTGTTCCGGTTCTGGTTTGTGGTGTTGGTTTTTTGATCTATCTGCTTCTTTCTCAGGTCTCAACAGCACTTGTTGCAAACTTCCCCACGTTATCCGCGTCCACCATCCAGGAGCTGGGCAACCAGAGCATTGGTCTGACCCAGGGCCAGATAAGCTCTGCTCCTCCCACTGTCATAAGTGGTTCCTTGTCCATGCTCAGCACTGTCACAGGCTGGAATCAGGGTCAGGTCAACGTTCTCCTTCAGATCCTCATTAGAGCAGGCTTTAATGTGAGTATTAGCGATAGACCCACCACAGCAGCTAAACAGGCTTCCTATCAGTTAGTTTACATATCTGATGTATCCATGCTGATTGGCTGGTCTTTTATATTAACAGATCAACAGCGCCTCTTCTCTGGTGAATCTCGGCACACTCATTGGAGGAGTTCCCTCAGCAACCATCTCCAGCATTCCGTCCACTGAGCTTCTGGCTGTGTCCCAGAACCCTACCTTCATCACCAACATCCTGTCAGCACCAGTGGTCCTCCAGCAGACCTACGTCCAGAAGGTACTCTTTAATAGACGTGTAGACACGGACACAATGCAGCTGGTATAAACATCCCAGTCCTGAGTGATCTGATTATAAGTGGACAGTAAGGCGTATATTTATTCATACCAGACATATTGAAATTACACTCCTCATCAGGAGATCAGCTGCAGCTGAAGGAGGATGACCAGGATCAATAACTGGTGATAAATTTAGACTGATATGATCAATATTTATTGAGCTACACATACAGAAGTCTGTCTCTCAGTATGGCGTCGGGCCGCCGTGTTTGCTAACCCAACACGCCAGACGTCTCGGTATGGAGCTGTAGAGGTTCCTGATGGAGTCCTGTGATAATCCATCCCATGCAGCTTGAACATCCTCACTCAGTTCCTGCAGATGGTGCGGTAGGGGTGGAGGTGGAGGGACACCAGGCCTTCTGGACGTATGACATCAGACCGTTCATCTCGGTGCTGACCACGGTGCCTCCACACACGGATTCGTTGGGCGTCTCCACCAAGACTAAAGCGGGACTCGTCACTGAAGATGACCCGCTGCCATTCTGAGTCACTCCATGACAGTCTGGTACGACACCACTGCAGTCTTTGGTGACGGTGACGTGGTGTTAAGGACAGTCGTGGTAACGGTCTGTGTGCAGGTAGTCCTGCGTGGTGCAGCCGTCTGCCGATGGTGCTGCACTAACAGGAGGACTCATGGAGGACACCACTGCTCGCTGGAGGTCTGTAGTGGTGGTGTTGGGTCAGTCAGGTACAGAGATAAGACCCGTCCTTGCTCACGTCACACGTGCGGCCGAGTGTGAAACTTGAATCATTAGCATGTCTCACCATGTAGGTTGACTCCTTCTGGGTGCAGCTGTGCAGCTACTCTTTTGATGATGAGTGTATATGAACATGAGACTTGAGAACCGGTTCAAAACTAAGACGTTTTAATGTACTAGCTTCTTCAAGACCAAACTAGGAAGGACGACACAAGGACCTCTGAATTAGGGAGTTAAAACACTTTGTCAAAAACAAGCTCAACAAGGATTGTGCTGTATATAGGCAACAGGACAGGATCAAGAACAAGAAGGATCCAGACTGGACTGCACCTCTGAAGCGTCTGAATTGAGTTGCTTCCTAAAGTTCTTCTCCTGCTCTTGATTCTAGATTGTCTCTGTAGACCAGACCAAAGTGGTGGAGAATGTTCCAGATGCGTTAGCAGCATATATCCAGCCTGTGCACTTGACGTCTTTGAAGTTAGTTGATGTTTCACTCATCAATAAGAAGAGCTGGAGTCAGCAACAGGTAACAGGCGCACACGCTCCGAACACTAACCTGCTGAACACAGATCTTGTGTATCTCTGACACTTTGTGTGTGGATATGTTGTATGTGTGTTTACCAGGCTGCATTGCTGTTTGGAGCAGTCTCTACCGCTGCTCAGGACACAGAGGGGTGAGTTACACACGTACATGCGGAGATGCTCTGCGCAGCTGTTTGCAAAGCTTGACGAACCCTGACTAATCTGCACTAAGCATGACCCTAACCAACTCTAACCCAGAGTAACCCTCACTACCCAAACCCTGCTGGCGCTCCACTGACGATCACACGGCATGCAAGCCCGGAGGCAACTGAGCAGCCCCATGATGCTTCCTCCACCTTCCTCCACAGTTTAGATTAGGGGCTATAATGCATATTCTGCGTGGGCTGTAATAATGCAGTTGGAGTAAACTGCTGATGAAGCTGATGAAAATGTAATAAGATCAGTGTTACATTGTGTGCTGTTTATTACATGATGTAAATTGAGGAACAGGAATTCAGATCGCTGTAATAACTCGAACACTAAATTGTTTATAATCCATTTCAGTAAGTGCTGATCTTGTAAACTTGCTTGATGGAATCGGTTTAACCCTCATCAAGTTCTCTGACTAACCTGGACTAATCCTCACTGACCTTAACTCTGACCATGACTAACTTCGTCTCTGACTTGCCCTGACCCTGACTTACCCAGACCCTGACTCATCTTGACTAACCCTAATCCTGACTGATCTGAGCCTGCCTTGGATCTTAGTTGGATAGCTGTAATTCCAAAATCCTGATCCTGATTAATCCTGACATACTACTACTACCCCGACTGAACTCGGGGAACTCAGGGTCCTGACAGTGTCTTACTCTCACTAACCCCTTTCCTAAACATAGTCTCAGCCGTAAGTGCTCCACCCACATGTACACAGGAAGTCTGAAACCTCTAGTGTGTTAACCTGGCCACACTGCCAGGAGCTTATCCACGTTTCCATGTATGGTTTCAA
>JAMWET010004131.1:0-7500 GCA_024036415.1 Prochilodus magdalenae | reverse complement strand
TGATGCAGACCCTCTCTCTGGTGTGTCATTAGTGTGTATGGTGTGCGGTGTATGGTGTGGGTGTTTTGTGAGGGTGTAAGCGTGTGTTCAGGGTGTTTCCGTTCCAGCCTTGTGGTTTGTGCGGTGTTGATGGTGTGTGTGTTGGTGCAGCTGTACCCATCAGGTCTTCCAGAGGGTGTAGTGCAGCTGCTGGGCGCCACGTCTCGTGCAGCCACTGTTGAAGACATCAGCAGGTGGAACATCACCACAGTGGACACCCTGTCCTCCTTGATGAACCCTGATAACGGAGACTGGAGCCCAGAGCAGGTAACCCGTCTATAGGTGTATCTGTGGGGGTAGAACCCTACTACAGGTGTAGGTGTAGTTACTGCTGAGTGAGATTTCCTAGATATCTAGTCGGTGGAGCTGGTAGGATGGAGGAACTGGCTACAGTCTGAGTCTGTTGGAGTCAGTGAGATACAGGAGAGGAATAGCTGGTATAAATAAACAGAAGCTCTAAATACGAAACCAAATCTCACAGTTACGCCTTTCACTCAGAGGAACCCTGACTGATCGGGGTGCTCAGATTCAGCACACCACTGTACGTCTCTATGAGTAACACGCGCATGTGTGTGGGTGCGGTGTGTATGTGTCTCTGTGTGTGTGGTAGAGTAAGGCGGTGATTATGAAGTACCTGGGCGTACCTGGGAACACTCTGGGAACTGCTGAACTAGATGCCGTCGGCTCCAACATCTGTTCTGTGGATGTCGGTGTCCTCAGAGCCGTCACTGCAGACAGTCTGAGGTAAGTACAGACGGGTTCTGGAGGGTTCTCTGGAGGACGGTTCCGAAGCTGCGTGTTGTGTGTGTGATCTGTTCTACAGGTGAAGTGTGTCTAACCTCTCTCTCCCTCTCGGAGCAGGAACGCCAGTCCTTTGGATATATCCTCATGCTCCATCGATCAGAAGGCAGTTCTGTACGGCATCGCCAAGTCCTCCTTCAGCACCCAGCGGAGTGACCCCACAGCGTACTACCAGCTCATCAGCCCTTACCTGGGTAAACCTCACACACACACTGCAGACACACACTATACACACACTACACACACACACACACACACACAAACACACACACTACAGACACACTATACACACACACACCCAGCGGAGTGACCCCACAGCGTACTACCAGCTCATCAGCCCCTACCTGGGTAAACCTCACACACACACTGCAGACACACACTATACACACACTGCAGACACACACACACACACACACACACACACACACACACTACACACACTACAGACACACACACTACATACACACACTATACACACACTATACACACACACACCCAGCGGAGTGACCCCACAGCGTACTACCAGCTCATCAGCCCTTACCTGGGTAAACCTCACACACACACTACAGACACACACACACTATACACACACACACACACTGCAGACACACACTATACACACACTATACACACTACACACACACACACTACAGACACACTACAGACACACTATACACACACACACCCAGCGGAGTGACCCCACAGCGTACTACCAGCTCATCAGCCCTTACCTGGGTAAACCTCACACACACACTGCAGACAACACACACTATACACACACTATACACACACACACACACACACACACACACTACAGACACACTATACACACACACACCCAGCGGAGTGACCCCACAGCGTACTACCAGCTCATCAGCCCTTACCTGGGTAAACCTCACACACACACTGCAGACACACACACACACTGCAGACACACACACACACTACATATATACACACTACACACACACTACAGACACACACTACACACACACACTACAGACACACACTATACACACACACTACAGACACACTATACACACACACACCCAGCGGAGTGACCCCACAGCGTACTACCAGCTCATCAGCCCTTACCTGGGTAAACCTCACACACACACTGCATACACACACACACACACACACACACACACACACACACACTACAGACACACACTATACACACACACTATACACAGTACAGACACACACACTATACACACACACACTACATATATACACACTACATACATACACACACACACACACACACTATACACACACACTACATACACACACACACTACATACATACACACACAATACACACACACACTACATATATACACACCACATACATACACACACACACACAATCTCACACACACACACACACTACATATATACACACTACATACACACACACACTATACACACACACTACATATACACTCACACACACACACACTACATACACACACTATACACTCACACACACACACAGACACACAGAGACACACACACACACACACACACACACACACACACTACATACACACACACACACACACACACACACTATACACACACACACTACATAAACACACTATACACACACACATCACATATACACACACATACTACATACACACACACTACATATATACACACACACACACACACTACAATTAACTTCTTACTGAGTGCCCAGCAGCTGTATCAGCACAATAAATGTTGTTCTGTTGGTACAGAAATAAATCTAATATACGCTGCTCAAAAAAATAGAGGGAACACTTTGAAAACACATTAGATCTCATTAGGAAAAAAATCATTCAAAAATCTTTCCTCATATAGACATTTCCTCATTTCATTTCCTCATTTGATGAAAATTAAAATCACCCTACAGAGGGCTGAATTCAAAGACACGCTGAAAATCAAAGTGAGTAAATGCTGCAGCAGGCTCGTCCATTTAACCCACACTCCACTGCAGCAACTCAGAATGGTGCTCAGTAGTCTGAGCTCCACCCGCTCCTAATGAGACGACGGATGGTGTCCTGGGGGATCTCCTCCCAGATCTGGACCAGGGCATCACTGATCTCCTGGACAGTCTGAAGTGGAACCTGGTGGCATCGGATGGACCGGAACAGAATGTCCCAGAAGGGTTCTATTGGGTTTAGGTCAGGCGAGCCAGTGGGCCGGTTAACGGTATCAATTCCTTCATTCTCCAAGAACTGCCTGCATACTCTCGCCACATGAGGCCAGGCATTGTTGTGCACCTAGAGGAACCCAGGACCCACTGCACCAGCGTAGGGTCTGATAACGGGCCCGAGGATTTCATCCTGATGCCTGATAGCAGTCAGGGTGCCGTGGTCTAGCCTGTAGAGGTCTGTGTGTCCTGAGACCAGGAATACGGCAACTCCCCAGTACCATCCACTGACCCACCACCAAACCAGTCATGCTGCATGATGTTGCAGGCGACATAGCATTCTCCACGGCGTCTCCAGAGCCTGTCACGTCTGTCACATGTGCTCAGGTAAAACCTGCTCTCACCTGTGGAAAGCACAAGGCGTCTGTGGCGGATCTGCCAGTTCTGGTGTTCTGTGGCAAATGCCAGTCGAGCTCTATGGTGCTGGCCAGTGAACACAGGGCCCACTACAGGACGTGGGGCCCTCAGGCCACCCTCATGAGGCCTGTTTCTGATTGTTTGGTCAGACTCATTCACAGCAGTAGTGCTCTGGCAGTGCTCCTCCTGTTCCTCCTAGCACAGAGGAGCAGATAGCGGTCCTGCTGAGGGGTTAAGGACCTTCTACAGCCTTGTCCAGCTCTCCTAGAGTAACTGCCTGTCTCCTGGAATCTCCACCGTACTCTTAAGACTGTGCTGGGAGACACAGCAAACCTTGTGGCAATGGTACGTATTGATGTGCCATCCTTCAGTAGCTGGACTACCTGTGCAGCCTCTGTAGGATCCAGGTACCGCACCATGGTACTAGTAGTGGCGCTGACCCAAGTGGACTGCAGAACTAGTGAAGGATCAGTGGGAAAAGATGAGGGGGGACAAAATGTCAATGACCTCGTCCTTTTAACCCATTCCTGTTTTGGGGGGTGTCTCATTGTTGCTCCTCTACTGCACCTGTGGTTAATTTCATTAACACCAAAGCAGCTGAAACTGTGTAGTGTGCATGAAATGACAAGACTAGGATGTTTCCTGCTTCTAAGTGTAGTTACCTGACCCTTCTCTCATTTGAAGTTTGCTACAGTCAGTAAAGTTATGTTTTGTTGGCTAATAATCAGAGCAGAAATTCAAAACTAATTAAATAACATCATTTCCATATTGTTATCCATATTTCTTGTGTTTTTCATCAACTTGCTGGTTTGTGTGTGTGTGTGTGTGTATGTGTGTGTGTGTGTGTGTGTGTACTTGTGTGTGTACTTGTGTGTGTGTATGTGTGTGTGTATGTGTGTGTGTGTGTGTGTGTGTGTGCAGCTGGAGCTCCTGTTGAAGATATACAAGCTCTTTCCTCTCTGAACATCAGCATGGACATCACCACCTTCCTCAGTCTGGACCCTGCGGTGGTTACGGTACGAACAATCAAAAGATCCCAATAAACTTTAAATCATACTACTTCTAATACACTGAAGCTAAGTTTTAAGCTGAGAGAGGGCTGTGTGTGTTCCAGGCCCTGAGTGTGAGTACAGTGGGGGGTCTGATGGGGGCCAGTGTAGCTGATCTGCAGCTGTTTGAGAACACCACGGTGATTCGGGCCTGGGAGGCTCAGCAGAAACAGTCTGAACTCGACACCCTGAACCTTGGCCTGCAGGGAGGTATACCTGATGTCATCACCTCTACATCGCGCTACTGTCCACCAACCCTGTCACCATAAACACCAATAACAACGTCATCACCACTACCACCAGTACCAGCACCACTGCTTCCAACACCCAGAACAACCTCAGTACCACGGCAGCTGTTACCAACACAGTCACTACCTTCATCAGTACAGCTAGCATTACCGCCATAGCTGGCCTGAACAGCACTGATAGTACAACCTCCAGGATCAGTGTCACGGCCATTGATTCCAGTGCTACAACCGCATCCAGTGCCAACACCACTGTAACCGCAATCGCTAGCATCAGCACCACCAACAGTGCTGATTCAAATGCCACTCCCACCACTACTAACATCAACACCACTATCTCTACCCCAGTCAATGCCAACATCACAGTCTCTTTTGTTGGTGTTAACGGCACCACTGCTAACGCCATACATGGCAGTGTCAACAACACCAGCGACAATACCAATATTACAGGCAACAACACCACTGTCAGTCCTAATGCCAGTTCCAACACCACCATCACCATTGCTAGTGTCAATACCACCACTGTCGTCAACACCATAAATGGCAGTGTCAACAACAACACTAATAATGCCACCACTGTCAGTCCTACTGTTAGTTCCAACACCACAATAACCCTTGCTAGTGTCAATGCCACCACTATCAACGTCATAAATGGCAGTGTCAACAGCACCACTAACAATGCCACCACAGTAAGCAACGACCTCAGTGCCAGTCCTACTGCCAGTCCCAACACCACCATCACCGTTGCTAGTTTTAATGCCACCACTATCAGCATCATAAATGGCAATGTCAACAACCACACTAACAATGCCACCACTGTAAGCAACACCACTGTCAGTCCTACTGTGAGTTCCAACACCACCATCACCATTGCTAGTGTCAACGCCACCATAGCCAGTACCATAAACGGGAATATCAATGTCACCAACACCAGCAACAATTACAGCAATACAAGCCTCAGCACCACTGTCACTCCTACAGCCAGTCCCAACACCAACGTCACTGGTGCTAGTTTCAACGCCACTACTGTCAGTGTCATAAATGGCAATGTCAACAACAACACTAACAATGCCACCACTGTCAGTCCTACTGTGAGTCCCAACACCAACGTCACTGGTGCTAGTTTCAACGCCACTACTGTCAGTGTTATAAATGGCAGTGTCAACAACAACAACACTAACAATGCCACCACGGTAAGCAACACCACTGTCAGTCCTACTGTGAGTCCCAACACCAACGTCACCGGTGCTAGTTTCAACGCCACTACTGTCAGTGTCATAAATGGCAGTGTCAACAACAACAACACTAACAATGCCACCACTGTAAGCAACACAACTGTCAGTCCTACTGTGAGTCCCAACACCAACGTCACCAGTGCTAGTGTCAACGCTACCATAGTCAGTACCATAAACAGCAATATCAATGTCACCAACACCAGCAACAATTCCAGCAATGCAAGCCTCAACACCACTATCAGTCCTACTGCCAGTTCCAACACCACCATCACTGTTACTAGTGGCAACACTACGAATGGGAATATCAACAACGCGTCCATCAGTGCTAATACAGATGCTCCCACCAGTGCTCCTACTAGGGCTAACACCACTGCCATCAATGCCACAACCACTGTCAGTGTGAACAGTACTGTCACTGTCACAGCAGTCAGTATCACTGAAGGAGGCAACACCAGCACCACTGCCGGAGTCCCCACCAACTATAGTGCTACAGCCACCGCTGTCACCACGAGAACAGGACTAAACACTGCTACTTCTGCTGGAGTCTCCTCCGCTACTGTCGCCAGGGCCACTACCACAGCACCAGGGAACCCATGTCAGGGTGTAGATAGGTGAGCTCTCTGTTTTGAACATGGTAAAGAGTTTGAGTCTGATAAATGATTAGAGACGCGTCAGATTTATTATCATGTTCTCCTGCAGTTACACACTCGGGACACTCGCACCCGGAAGTCTGTCTGCAGTGCTCTGCAACTTCAGCATCCCTGACTTCGCCTGTTCATCAGTGAGTCTTCCACACTGCGAAACAGTCAGTCCAGCCTTGTCACTATTCCACCACATGAACTCCGTCTGTTTATTCTTGTCTCTCCAGGTTACTGCCCTGCCCTCCGATGATCTGGCCTCACTTTTAAGATGTAAACCACTGAACACCGTGGCCTACTCCAAAGAAATCTGGACACTCTTCTTCCAGAGATTCTCAGCGTCTCTAGATGAAGGTCTAGACAAGTACTCCACCATGGTACGTATGGTTCATTAAGACTGTAATAGGAGCAACACTGAGTTTCATTTAAACATGCTTTCTCCTGTAGGCCTTCAACCTCACTCTGCGTGACCCGTACGTTCTTGATGCCATCGGTGAGGTGAAAGTCAACAACTTCAGCGAGGCACAGCTTACGGATGGCGCTTTCATCAGCGAGTGGTTCCAGACGAGGCTCAGACCGTTTTTGTCGTCGGTGTCTGCAGACTTCCTGTCTATTCTCAGTTCCAAGAACTTCAGCTGTCAGACCTACCAAGTGGTAAAGTAGGGACGGGGAATCAGGAACACCACGGTTGGGATCCTAGGTGATGCTTATAATACAGCGCAACATTCTCACACCTCGGATCTCATGTGTGTAGGGATGTAGGCTTAGCTTCATTGTACACACAGGAAAAGAGTCATGAAGTGCCGTCACACTGATCACATACCCGTTACCTTCAAGGCAGACCACAGTACCGAGCAGCAGGGCTGCCAACAGTTTTCTGTTGTTCGTGGTGTATTGACTGGCAGTAATTGAACGGTAAGCAAATCCCCCCACC
>JAMWET010004130.1:0-43434 GCA_024036415.1 Prochilodus magdalenae | reverse complement strand
ACTGCCTTTCAATCGCTTCTAGACTCTTCTCCGAGACTCTTCTCCACTTCACCTGCAAAGGAAGCTACCACCAACACAACGGCACAAGTCAGAATGGAGACATGCTCAACAGGACCACCTTATATAGTCAGTCAGGTACAGCAATAAGGCCCGTCCTTGTTTACCTCATGTGTGTGGTCGAGCGTGACACTTGAATCATTTGCATGCCTCACGATGTCAAACCCACCAAGTGTCAAACCCAAGTTTCATTCCTGTTGGTTGATCCCTGCAACTTCTTTTTCCCAGCCTAGCAGGAAATGGGAACCAAGCGTACAACGTTCCATGTGTCAATTGGGGGGGGGGGGGGGTCTCTGGTCCTTCAGGATATATTATTTCATCAGTCATTCAGTGTTATGTTCCACGTTATGGGTCAAGTAATGTGAGTTTCATTCCAATATGACATTCAAAACCATTGTTCAATTCTGGGGGGGGGAGGGGGAGCTGTTTGGCATGTACCGGGGAGGGGTTATTTTGGTGGGGGGAGGGGGCGGGTTGGCTGAATGGTGCGGTGGTGAGGAGAGGGGTGCGGTTTATCTGAGTGTCTGTTATTGGCGTTCAGGTTTTCATTACGTATCTTGCTTCCAGTAAATAATAAAGTTAAAAAATTGTTTCAAAATAAAAAAATAAACCAGAGGTTAAATATCTGGGCTGCCATTGTCTGTCTACTGCTAATGTGTGAAGACGGCACAAGTCTTGGTCATGGCATCGTTGGGTGTGAACTCTTGAGTTACTTCAGTATGTACAATGAAATTTCGAAACGACAATGAAAAAAAAAAAAAAAAAAAAGACACTCTTGCTTGCCTTGAACATTGTGTCTCAGGTGTCTGTAGGAAGATGAAGCCAGGTTCCCCGACCTACCGATAGACTTGCGGAGAGACCTGCCTATTTACGTCTGTAATGGACTTCGGTAGTGTGTTTCCCATCAGCTCTGATTGCACAAAACAAACCTCTCTCCTAGAAATGGACAGAGAGACAAAGAAACAAGGAGGAGAGAAAGGACTTAAGCTCTCTATCACTCTCTCTCTTTCTCTCTGATGAAGGAAAAGCAAAGGGCTCTTTAGTATTCTCCTCCAGTTTCATTAGGGTCAGCAGGGCACCAGGTAACTGTGATTAAACGGCTGTCCAGGAAGCTCAGCGTGGGACCGGCCGTGTAAAATTGATGACCAGCTGCTTCTTCTGTACAAACACTCACCTGTCAGGAATCTGTGGGAGAAAAGGAGTGAACTATACGGAGATCTGAGGAAAAATATTACTATTATTACATTTACGATGCACCAGATTATTAAATACACAGCGCAAGTCTTCAAAAAGCTGAAGCTCCCAGCAGGCACTGTTTGAGGTCATGGTTTTATCATCAGCGCGGTGCATTACGGAAGGAACATTGAGGTTCATTGAGTCTTTCTGGTAACGACTTGTTGGTGGAGAAACCGTCTCAGATAGTATAAAAACCGGGACACAAACAACTAGCATGGCCTACCTGTCTGTCTGTGGTCCATTCAAACCAACCAAGTCCACACTACGACCCAGCTGGAGAAATCTAATTGAACTGTTTCAGCAGAATGTGGTAGCATTAGCTGCTAACGGAAGCCTAGCTTCAACTTGTCCTACCACAAACAGATCAAACAGATCAACTTCACAAACCCAGCTGGAGTCTTAGCAAAGCACGAATTTAACTCCTCTATGCTCCTAGTGCCCCCAGTGTGCCTAGCCCAAGCTAACTACTGGATAAGTCTTAATCTGGGCTAGCATTAGCCATGACTAGAGCGGAAACCTAGCTTCAACTTGTCCTACCAGAAACAACACACACTGCTTGACTGTCTGTCTGTGCTGCTATCACACAAACCAACTTCAAGTTTAACTCCTCTGCTCCAGTGCAGTGTGCTAGCCAAGCTAACACTGATAAGCTAATCTGGTGCTAGCATTAGCTGCTAACAGAAACCTAGCTTCAAATTATCCTACCACAAACAACACACACTGCTTGACTGTCTGTCTGTGCTGCTATCACACAAACCAACTTCAAGTTTAACTCCTCTGCTCCAGTGCAGTGTGCTAGCCAAACTAACATTGATAAACTAATCTGGTGCTAGCATTAGCTGCTAATGGGAACCTAGCTTCAACTTGTCCTATCACAAACAACACACTGTCCATCCATCTTTGCTCTGTTCAAACAAATCAACTTCACAAACCCAGTTGGAGTCGTAGAAACCCGGTGCACACTCCTCTGCTTCAGTGCAGTGTGCTAGCCAAGCTAACACTGATAAGCTAACCTGGGGCTAGCATTAGCTGCTAACAGAAACCTAGCTTCAACTTGTCCTACCACAAACAACACACACTGCTTGACTGTCTGTCCATCTATTCTCTGTTCAAACAGATCAACTTTACAAACCCAGCTGGAGTCTTAGAAACACGATTAAACTCCTCTGCTCCAGTGCAGTGTGCTAGATAAGCTAATCTGGTGCTAGCATTAGCTGCTAACAGAAACCTAGCTTCAACTTATCCTACCACAAAACATCTAATTTAGATCCACCTTGAACCTATTTGTAGCATAAGGACCACAGTAGACCCTGTCTTTAGAATGTAGACCCATTTAGACCATGAGACGCCCAACGAATCTGTGTGTGGAGGCACCGTGGTCACCACCAAGATGAACGGTCTGTTGTCACACGTCCAGAAGGCCTGGTGTCCCTCCACCTCCACCCCTACCGCACCATCTGCAGGAACTGTGTGAGGATGTTCAAGCTGCATGGGATGGATTATCACAGGACACCATCAGGAACCTCTACAGCTCCATACCGAGACGTCTGGCGTGTTGGATTAGCGAACACGGCGGCCCGACGCCATACTGAGAGACAGACTTCTGTATGTGTAGCTCAATAAATATTGATCATATCAGTCTAAATTTATCATCAGTTATTGATCCTGGTCACCTTTATCTTCCTTCCCAACACACCGCACTCCCACACCTCCTTCTGGGAGCAGCTGTTCTGTTGACGATGAGTGAATTATGTCCTTATATGACCTGTAGCAACCGAGCACATTTTTTTAGGTACCCTCAAAAAAGTACTGGCATGGTGGCTAGCATCAACAGTCTCTGAGATTGCTTCCTCATTACCACCGCAGTCATTTCTTTGCAAGATGTTCTTAATGACTCCACATGTGTGCGAACTTCAAAACAGAAGGGGGACCATTTAATGTCTCCATTATCTGCTTAATAGCCTTCCTTGATGAATGGTGAATCTGTTTGCATACAGAGTAATAAGGCTTCGGTGCTGCTCGCGTTCCAATAAAGCATCGAAATCTTCACTTACCACGTGATCAGCCTTGGCTGACAAATCCAAATCCAATTCTGCATGAAGTGCTTCATCTTCATATCCCTCATTAGAGGGATAAGGCTGTCCTTTGGGTCTTCTGAGCTGTGCAAGATGTAAATAAAAACAGGATACAGAATTGTAAATTATTTAAATGCTATATGTCAGTGCAAATAGCACAAAGATGGCACGGCACACGTTGGCACTAAGAAATACTGGTGGTTATTTGAAAGATATACGGCCATTTTGGATTCAGTGCCAACGACCAGATTAAAAAAGCTGGGACTGGAGAAACCAAAGGCTGGTGAACCACAAAACTGCAAAACCACGTGCTGGATCATCTCACAGCTAGTTAGGTTCATTGGTAACCAGTCAGTAACATGATTGGAGCCTCTCAGAGAGAGGCGGAGTCTTTCGGAAGTTAAGATGGGAGGAGGGCTCTACTGCATTGCCAAATCAGATGCCAACATTACGGAGCAAAGAACTTGGAGATGGTCGTTTGTTTCTCAGATCAGGTCTCCTGTCTGTACTCTTACATCTGCCAGTTCCTCTCGAGGGTTCTTCCTCTTTGAGGGCGTTCCTCTCGGTACATGTACTCTGTGTGATTTGCCAGTGAGAGGAGCTCTTAATGCTTCAGCAGACCAAGAGACTCTGGACCATTCCATGCTCCCGACTTTGTGGGGACAGTTTGGGGACGGCCCCTTCCTGTTCCAATATGGCTGCACACCAGTGCACAGAGCAAGCTCCATAAAGAGATGGGTGAACGAATCGGGTGTGGAGGAACTGGACTGGCCTGCACAGAGTCCTGACCTCCACCCGAAAGAACACCTTTGGGATGGATTAGACCGGAGACTGAGAGCCAATTACATGTACTCTGTGTGTTTTGCCAGGAGCTGATGTGACTTGGGCTTTCTGCCACCAGCCGCTTAAACTGACGTAGGTGTCGGAAACTACATCAGCACTTCCGTCACCCTGGATTTGATGTGGTTGTTTAGGGCATTGTGAATGACACTTTGGCTGCATTCACACTGCAGTGGCCCAAATCTGATCTGATGGTTGGTTTAGCTAGCTTGGTCTTAGCTGCACCATGCGGTCTGGTTGCCATATTTTGTGTTCACCACCAGATGGCATTATTTCATACTTTAGTTTTGGTTTATGAACCGCTAAGTTAAAAAAGGATGATGTAGCTGTAAAAATAACAACGCATGGCTCGACAGGAGAGAGTGTTTGCATACCCGAGATGAAACTGAAACCGGGAGCGGGCCTATGTTGGCCAGCCTTCATTGTTTATCGCCAGGTAAGCCACGTGAAACACTGTTCTTTTGCACGTCCAGGTAAGTTTAGGAACGTGATCTGTTCAGACTGATGTCACATATAGGTCACAAATAGGCCACCTTCAAATGGGGTTTGGATCTGATGTCCAAGAATCAGATTTTCAATTTTTTTTATAATTACTAATTCTTTTATTCCTGTAAAAATCTGATTACTGGATGGATTGGTACTGGCAGCGTGAACAAAACCTACAAGATCAGAACTGGTGAATCCCCAGCTCCATTCTGCACAGGGAAGAAATTGAACAGGTACCGGAAGGAGAGCGTTGGAATGAGATGACTGTATGGCAGTCGAAGTCAGCTGGAGGCTCTGGAGTCAGGTCATCCCAAACGGGACTCGTCACTGAAGATGACCCGCTGCCATTCTGAGTCATTCCATGATAGTCTGGTACGACACCACTGCAGTCTTTGGTGACGGCGACTCTGATTATTCAGAAGTCAGAAAGTCAGAAACACAGCCTCTGATTGGTCGACAAGTCAGGAGCACAGCCTCTGCTTAGTCGCCAAGTGAGGAAGACAGCCTCTGGTTAGTCGACAAGTGAGGAACACAGCCTCTGGTTAGTCGGCAAGTCAGGAACACAGCCTCTGGTTAGTCGGCAAGTAAGGAACACAGCCTCTGGTTAGTCGGCAAGTGAGGAACACAGCCTCTGGTTAGTCGCCAAGTCAGGAACACAGCCTCTGATTAGTCGACAAGTCAGGAACACAGCCTCTAATTAGTCAGCAAGTCAGGAACACAGCCTCTGATTAGTCGACAAGTCAGGAACACAGCCTCTGATTAGTCGGCAAGTCAGGAACACAGCCTCTGATTAGTCGGCAAGTCAGGAACACAGCCTCTGATTAGTCGGCAAGTCAGGAACACAGCCTCTAATTAGTCGGCAAGTCAGGAACACAGCCTCTGATTAGTCGGCAAGTCAGGAACACAGCCTCTGATTAGTCGGCAAGTCAGGAGCACAGCCTCTAATTAGTCGGCAAGTCAGGAACACAGCCTCTGATTAGTCGACAAGTCAGGAACACAGCCTCTGATTAGTCGGCAAGTCAGGAACACAGCCTCTGATTAGTCGGCAAGTCAGGAACACAGCCTCTGATTAGTCGACAAGTCAGGAACACAGCCTCTAATTAGTCAGCAAGTCAGGAACACTGCCTCTGATTAGTCAGCAAGTCAGGAACACTGCCTCTGATTAGTCAGCAAGTCAGGAACACTGCTGGCCCAAAAACAAACCTGTTGAATCAGACATATACCTTGAAACAAACAGGCTATAGACTTATAGACTTGCATATAGACTACAACTTGAAGGGAGCAGGTCTGCTATGAGCGATCCTGAACACAGTAGGTTTGCTGAGTTGGTGAAATCATCATGAGAACACTGGCCCGACATTCAGCAGGTTGTTCTTTACGGTATATCCACTTTGAAGCTAAAGCTAATCAGTAAGCAGTCAGTCAGTAGCAGACGATCCCGCTCCTGCTGGTCCTCACTCGTATATCATTAAACCTCTGTTAGACCTGCAGACTGACGTGGCGTTATCTGCTGTAAGCTGCAGGGCGTATACAGCAGTCATTAGAATAAAGCCATTAAAGCCCTGACATTAGACCCCACTGTCAGACCACCCACCAAGCCTCACTCGTCTGCACAGTGCCCAGTGCGGTAATGACCGCCCTGTGTGTGTGTGCGGTGACAGCAAGAGGGCTTTATCTCTCCTCTCCAACCACCTGGAAAAGCCTCCGCACTCAGAGGCGGACGCACCGGCCCACCTGTTTATACCTCCCACATGTTCACACACACACACACACCATCCTCTCCTAATGGACCGCCAGTGATGGGCTTCTCAGCCTAAGGCCTGACCAACCTCTGACCCTACAGAGAGGACGGAGTGGTCAGCCTCCAGTCAAAAGTCTGGACACACCTGACCAATGAGTGAGCAAGGATGCTTATCGCTGTACCTGACGATTACAGACATCCAGCGAGCAGTGGTGTCCTCCATGAGTCCTCCTGTTAGTGCAGCAGCATCGGCAGACGGCTGCACCACGCAGGACTACATGCACACAGACCGTTACCACGACTGTCCTTAACACCACGTCACCATCACCAAAGACTGCTGTGGTGTCGTACCAGACTGTCATGGAGTGACTCAGAATGGCAGCGGGTCATCTTCAGTGACGAGTCCCGCTTTAGTCTTGGTGGAGACACCCAACGAATCCGTGTGTGGAGGCACCGTGGTCAGCACCAAGATGAACGGTTTGTCGTCACACGTCCAGAAGACCTGGTGTCCCTCCACCTCCACCCCTACCGCACCATCTGCAGGAACTGTGTGTGGATGTTCAAGCTACATGGGATGGATTATCACAGGACACCATTAGGAACCTCTACAGCTCCATACCGAGACGTCTGGCGTGTTGGGTTAGCAAACACGGCGGCACGACGCCATACTGAGAGACAGACTTCTGTATGTGTAGCTCAATAAATATTGATCATATCAGTCTAAATTTATCATCAGTTATTGATCCTGGTCACCTTTAACCTCCTTCCCAACAGTACCGCACTCCCACACCTCCTTCTAGGTGCAGCTGTTCTTTTGATGATGGGTGTACGTAGTGGTTCCTATTGTTACTGTAGTTGTTGTTGTTGGTCATGGAGTACAAGATACATTCACTGTGCCCAGCAGGCTGGTGGTTAGAGATGGTCAGCAGGGTCAGCAGCAGGAGTCAAACAAGTGAGATGTAACAGCATGTTCAATTATAGACTCCTTTTGATTCCTCTCAGGGATACTCGATTCATTCCATTCCGCTCGTCAGGACGGGAGCCACCACCGACACTTCATTTAGCAAGAGAAAGTGCTTTTGAATTTGTTGTCTGAGAGCAGAGAGAAGCTCCCGAGTCGTGACAGAACCCAGAGACGGTTTCTGATTGAAGTCACGGATTCGGAGCATGTGGTTTTAAGGCTGAGATTTGGACAAAATTGCCTCCATTTCTGGAGCGGGCTTTGTGGAAGCTGGACAGATCCTTCTGTTCTCTAAGCGACAGCAGAGCGTCCCTAATCCAGCCTGCTGGAGCTCAGTGCTCATTAATAAAACAGGTTTAGGTGACAGTTCTTCTTTAAGGAGTCTTTCATCTGGAACCGGGCTTACAGGGCCTGGAAATCAGTCTAGAGCTCAGGAAAATCCACTTCCGATCTGAGCATTTAATGGACAATAAATAAATAAATACTGAATACTGAAACTAAATTAATAAATAAATAAATACTACCTTAGGAGACACATTGTCCAATTGGTCAACAAGTCAGGAACATGTGGGTTGACAAGTCAGAAACACAGTTTCTGATTGGCTGAAAAGTCAGGAACACAGCCTCTGATTAGTCAGCAAGTGAGGAACACAGCCTCTGATTAGTCAGCAAGTGAGGAACACAGCCTCTGATTAGTCGACAAGTCAGTAACACAGCCTCTGATTAGTCAGCAAGTCAGTAACACAGCCTCTGATTAGTCAGCAAGTCAGGAACACAGCCTCTGATTAGTCGACAAGTCAGTAACACAGCCTCTGATTAGTCAGCAAGTCAGGAACACAGCCTCTAACTAGTCAGCAAGTCAGGAACACAGCCTCTAACTAGTCAGCAAGTCAGGAACACAGCCTCTAACTAGTCAGCAAGTCAGGAACACAGCCTCTAACTAGTCAGCAAGTCAGGAACACAGCCTCTAATTAGTCAGCAAGTCAGTAACACAGCCTCTAACTAGTCAGCAAGTCAGGAACACAGCCTCTGATTAGTCGACAAGTCAGAAACACAGCCTTTAATTAGTCGGCAAGTCAGGAACACAGCCTCTAATTAGTCGATAAGTCAGGAACACAGCCTCTAATTAGTCGATAAGTCAGGAACAGAGCCACTGATCAGTCGACAAGTGAGGAACACAGCCTCTAATTAGTCAGCAAGTCAGGAACACAGCCTCTGATTAGTCAGCAAGTCAGGAACACAGCCTCTGATTAGTCAGCAAGTCAGGAACACAGCCTCTAATTAGTCAGCAAGTCAGGAACACAGCCTCTGATTAGTCAGCAAGTGAGGAACACAGCCTCTAATTAGTCAGCAAGTCAGGAACACAGCCTCTAACTAGTCAGCAAGTCAGGAACACAGCCTCTGATTAGTCAGCAAGTCAGGAACACAGCCTCTGATTAGTCAGCAAGTCAGGAACACAGCCTCTGATTAGTCAGCAAGTCAGGAACACAGCCTCTGATTAGTCAGCAAGTCAGGAACACAGCCTCTAATTAGTCGGCAAGTCAGGAACACAGCCTCTGATTGGTCGGCCAACACGACCCAAGGTATAAGACCATGCTAACAGTATTAATACTCTTTTCTACAGAAAGAAATTAATAATTTCCAGTGTTATGGAAATTATAAAATAAGTTTTCCAGTGTTGGATTTTTCATCAAGAATTCTCTTCAAAAAAGTCTACAAAAAACACGTCCCATTTCAAGGCTGGATTTCTGGAAGGGATACGATCCCGTCTGAGCCCTCATTGGAATGGCACGATGCTTCCCTTCCAAGAAGTCTCTAACACCGTTCCTGAGATTTGATCTTTTTTGTACAGGGTCTTTTAGTGTAGCATATTGTGTTGATGGACAAACAGATTGTGACGAGCACTGAGCTAAATTCAAGGCGAGGCTGGTTTGTGGTCCGACAGAGTGGGATTTTATACAAACACACTGAATTGGCTACAAGTGTGTCTTATCAGTGCTCCGGGGATGGGGATCTGGAGAACGGAACAAGATTGGAGGATTGTAGACATGTGACAGTGACGTCATCGGGTGGTGGGTTATGGGAAATGGAGTCCGGGAGGTTGGAGGTGAGAGGAGAACCAGCAGCCGTGACATATACAACACCTGCGTCCTTCTGTTGATGTATGTTTTATTAGTGTAGCTCATCAGATCAGATGGTTCAAGTTGTTTGGACGTTAGCACTTCTGGAAGTCTATTCCGGACCGTGTTCGCATATTTCAGTCTAAACTAATCAGCCGAAAGAGCAACAGGAAGTAACACATACCCCCCAGAAATCTGCCTCCTTCTCTCTCATCTCCCCTCACTCCATCACTCTGTGTGAGAGCTCTAACAGTGAAAGGTCAGGAGCTCTGGCTCCTTCAGCCGTGTTTACACTCCTGCAGCCCGTCTGAGAGGCTTTGACCTTTTTTGGAGATCTGAACTAGAACGCCAGAAGAGCCACTCTAACGGTCGGAGTGTCGCCCGCACATACGCCTGAATACTGACCTCTCCCTCAGTCCAGTCCGAGGGTATGAACTCACCGGGCTGTGAAACCTAATTGAATGTAATTCCTCAAAGCAGGAATATTAGTCGAGGACTCTCGCTTCTGTGAGTGATGTTAAAGCGCCATCTCACAGACCTCCCTCTTACTCTCTCTCATCTTCTAACCCGTTCAATCCTACTGGGTCACGGAGGTTCCGAAGCCTATCCCAGCTCTCAAAGGGCAGAAGGCAGGATACACCCTGGAGCTCTGCTCTGATTGGCTGGTTTACTGGGTGATGCCGCAACGATCACACAGACACAACATGTGGAAACAGACTAAATAAAATGAGCCTCTGTGTAAATAATCTCCCCCCTCAAACTACTTAGTTAGCTATGCTAGTTAGCTTGGAGCTAATGCTAGTAGCTAACGTTCCCTATGCTAGCTACTGGCTCCATCTGGACATCAGCACAGATTAAAGTTGATCCTCACTATGGAGCTCTCAGTTTAAGATGATCTGCTCCAACCGGCACACACGGATCCAATCGCACAGCATGGCTGCTACTTACAGGCTGCTGTCGGGGTGGTGGTGCTAATAAAGGTGGAGCTGCTCCTCTCTTCAGTCTCTTCAGGGTCAAACGCTGAGCGGACCTGCTCCATATTGTCCGGAGAGGTTTGGGAATCTGTCCGGAGTGAAAAGTGCAGACTGCAGGATTAAGGTTGTCACAGGATCCGGTTAAGGAGGTGGCAGCTGGACTTCCTGTTCTACAGCTTGTTGTGGGAATGGTTCATTCCACCTTAAATGGATCCACAGTTACATGTTGGCTCCTGTACAAGCTGTAGCATTTAAGGTGGAGCAGAACATTGGATTAGGAAGCTGGTGAATAAGAAGAACCTCCAGCCTGGCTTAAAGATGAACATCAGCCATGTCCCGCTGACCGTTGGGATCCTTGGGGAAGGGAATGGGAAGTGCCGACATTCCCTTCCCAGTCTGGAACGCTGGAGTTCTCCACATAGTCCATCATGTTGGTTCTGTAGCTCCTTTGTGGTTCTATGTAAATGCTGGGGGTGTAAATATTAACGGGTCTGTTCTGTAACAGTTTAGGATTTTGGAAATCGGCCCGTTTCCCCATCCTCGTTTGGAGGATTTGGATGTGAAGGAGGAACAAGAGTGTGTGGGGTTCATGGAGTGTCGGTTCTAGGAACTCTCACTACACCGTCACAGTGTGAAGTACAGATTCCCATTCTGTGCCACCTTTAAAGGTGGCTCTGGGTAAGACAAGAGACGATAAGACATGACCTCTCCTTTCCCACGTCTGTGTCAATCGCTCAGCATCCTAATTTCATTAGAGGTAAATTAGCCAGCCGCTCAGATTAGCTCCTCTTCCTCTATCTCTGAAACTTTATCCGTGGTTCTCCTGCGGTGCTGGAGCTCCTCTTTACGTATGTCCTCCACATTATCCTCGGCTTAATGAGGCCACAGCCCGCCCTGTAATATTCAGCACCTGCAGTCCACCGAGCCCCAATCAGCCTCTGCGCTTCCTCCACATTCAGCCCTTTTCTCCACATTCAGCATTCAGCAGATGAAGGAACGCTGAAGATAACCAGAGGTCATTCCAAACACGCTCCGGCAGCAGCCAGAGAGAGAGGGATTTAAAAATTCATACACTGTTTATCCCCCACACTCATAATGGCAGGTGGAGACAATGCGGAGCCGATAAGATTTATGGGCTTTATTCTGGATGTTTCTGAGACGCTTTCACATCCTCAGAGACGCTCGCTGACCTCGGCTCCGACCTTCACCTCAGCTCCACCAAAGTTTCCACGCAAACCGTCCTGCTTTGGCATTCCACAGGTGTGGACACGAGGGGGACAAGAGAGCCCACCTCGGCTTCTGATTATGGAGAGAAGAAAAAGAGAGAAAGAGAGAGAGTGATCCTGGTAAGAGCGAATGAATTGTGGTGGGTCAGTGTCAGGGTCGGAATTTTTTTCCAATGAAGAAACAGCTTGTCAAATGTTTGGGACTTTTGACATTTGGTGTTGGTTAGGAGAATATTAGTGTTCGGTGTTTAGTGGGTGTTTGGTGGTGTTTAAAAGAGAATGTGTAGCAGTAATGCTAAACAATTAACACTCAGTAGCAGTAACACCAACCAATCAGCACTCAGTAGCAGTAATATCAACCAATCAGCACTCAGTAGCAGTAATACCAACCAATCAGAACTTGGTAGAAGTAACACCAGCCAATCAGCACTCAGAAGCAGTAACACCAACCAATCAGCACTCAGTAGCAGTAACACCAACCAATCAGCACTCAGTAGCAGTAACACCAACCAATCAGCCCTCAGTAGCAGTTTTTGCTAATTAATCTGTCCATATTGTTACTGAGTGCTGATTGGTTGGTTGATATTGTTACTGAGTGCTGACTGGTGGGTCGATATTGTAACTGAGTGCTGATTGGTTGGTTGATATTGTAACTGAGTGCTGATTGGTTGGTTGATATTGTAACTGAGTGCTGACTGGTGGGTCGATATTGTAACTGAGTGCTGATTGGTTGGTTGATATTGTAACTGAGTGCTGACTGGTGGGTCGATATTGTAACTGAGTGCTGATTCGTTGGTCAGTATTGTTACTGAGTGTTGATTGATTGGTCGATATTGTTGCTGAGTGTTGATTGGTTGTTCGATATTGTTACTGAGTGCTAATTGATTGGTCGATATTGTTGCTGAGTGCTGATTGGTTGGTCGATATTGTTACTGAGTGTTGATTGGTGGGTCGATATTGTTACTGAGTGTTGATTGGTGGGTCGATATTGTTACTGAGTGCTGATTGGTTGGTTTTACTGCTGAATAGTTCATTCCCTGTTAAGGATGTAAATTAATTTGACCAGGTGCACTCCTCTTCCTGTTCCATTATGATAATTGTAATACATATTTATAACTATGTCTTATTCACATTTGCCTCAAATGGACAAATCTACTTCCACTGGAACTCCCATCCTGATGTGTATTCCGGTGTGCATATCCCGGCCCGTATCATCTCATGTTTCTTGGCATCGTTCCTGCATGTGTAACTCATTGTGGATTCTTGTTTGTGTTCCCTGAAATCTAATCCTCCTCAGTGTGTTCAGCTGGGCAATGATCACAGGCAGGCAGCTAATCCGGACTAAAGAGCTGGAGGCTGTGCCACTTGGGGTCAGTCCAGGCCAGATCTGCTGTTTCTCAGCAGAAGATGCTCACCTGGCACTGATGGAGTAGAGACGTGCCAGCAGACGGACGTCTGGCAGAGCAGACGTACCCCAGCCGGGTGTCTGGATTGAGGGAAGATTTAGGGAAGAGCGCGGTGGAATTAATATCTATATCCTCTCTCTGATTCACACCACTAAAAAGGTCACAGATGGTTTTAGGGCACATTTCTGCACTCAGTAAAGGTCAATCCTTCCTTTCATGGCATGAGATTCCTTTCTGAGGAGACGTGCAAGGAGCTGCTGTATTTCTGATTCATCTATACGGCACTCTCTGTCCCGAAGGTTCCTAGCAGAAAAGCCAGAATGCCACAACAGAGGCTGTCAAAGCTTTCGAGTTTCACAGTTTCTGTTTTTCTTGGCTTTGCTGTAGTTTCACAGCAGTGAATATAAATCTCAGGCTTTCAGATTCTCCAGAAAGCATCTGCAGCAGCTAACGCTGAACTTGTCTACATACACACATAGTCAAAGAACAGCTGCACAGATAGCTGCACCGAGAAGGAGTCAGCCCACAGGAATGAAACTTGGTGGGTAGGTTTGACATCGTAAGACATGCTAATGATTCAAACTAGAGTGATGTAAGCAAGGCCGGGTCTTATCTCTGTACCTGACTGACCCAACAGCCACCATTACAGACATCCAGCGAGCAGTGGTGTCCTCCATGAGTCCTCCTGTTAGTGCAGCACCATCGGCAGACGGCTGCACCACGCAGGACTACATGCACACAGACCGTTACCACGACTGTCCTTAACACCACGTCACCGTCACCAAAGACTGCAGTGGTGTCGTACCAGACTGTCATGGAGTGACTCAGAATGGCAGCGGGTCATCTTCAGTGACGAGTCCCGCTTTAGTCTTGGTGGAGACGCCCAACGAATCCGTGTGTGGAGGCACCGTGGTCAACACCAAGACGATCGGTTTGGGGTCACACGTCCAGAAGGTCTCCTCAAGTTTGTTAACCCAACACGCCAGACGTCTCGGTATGGAGCTGTAGAGGTTCCTAATGGAGTCCTGTGATAATCCATCCCATGCAGCTTGAACATCCTCACACAGTTCCTGCAGATGGTGCGGTAGGGGTGGAGGTGGAGGGACACCAGGTCTTCTGGACGTGTGACAACAAACCGTTCATCTCGGTGCTGACCACGGTGCCTCCACACACGGGTTCGTTGGGCGTCTCCACCAAGACTAAAGCGGGACTCGTCACTGAAGATGACCCGCTGCCATTCTGAGTCACTCCATGACAGTCTGGTACGACACCACTGCAGTCTTTGGTGACGGTGACGTGGTGTTAAGGACAGTCGTGGTAACGGTCTGTGTGCATGTAGTCCTGCGTGGTGCAGCCATCTGCCGATGGTGCTGCACTAACAGGATGACACATGGAGGACACCACTGTTTGTCTTTGCTTTTGTCACATGCTTGACCCGGAGGCTAAACTTGAATCATTAGCAGGTCTCACAATGTCAAATCTACCCACCAAGTTTCATTCCTGTTGGTTGATTCCTTCTGGGTGCAGCTATGCTTTTTGACGATGAGTGTATACATGTCAGTTATTAAGTCTGGCACAAATTAGTGCCACACGTCCATGCCCAAAAAAAATTCCCAAAGCTTTCCCCGCCAGCAAAACGTTCAGGGCTATTACACCAACCTCCGTTTTAGCACCCTCAGGCTTCTCAGGTATGTTGAAGTGGCGACTCCACTCCGAGTTTTCTGATCTCCAGCACTGGGCTGATTGCAATCACGGCCGAACGGAATGAGGAAGAGGAAGAAGATCCAGCGACAAGAGTTCCCAGAGGATGGAAAACTAGGACGCCATCCAGACTGCCGCAGTCGGCCGGAGAAACGAGGGAGAAAATTGAATTAGATACTTCAATTAGATCCCCATTTTCTGGGGTCTGTGCTCACTGCTTATATATGTGCGGCTAATGGAGTGATGGACAGATTGAGGAGGAGGAGTGCGGTTTATCTCTCCTCTCTCCTTATCACCTCTCGGCGAAGGTAATGATGGCAATGACTTGCTTAGGAGATCTTAATTAAAATACGTGAAATGAGATGTCACATATGAATTAACAGCCTGGGCTCTAAAATTGAACGCTAGCATAATTACAAATGATAGAGATCAAATGAGCTCATCACTGGAGGCATCGGGAACGCTCAGAGAGTGTTATCCTCCGAGTATCGGAATACGTGTCTCGTCTTCCAAACAATCAAACCTGAGGATGTTGTCCACTGCAGTGCAAACTTTGGCTCTAGTCCAAGTGAAACGCACCTGGGTCCAATATTCAGGTGGTCTGGAGGGGCTTGAGATGAACAGTAGGTCATCAAAGTAGGTCCCCAACGCTACACAATCTGCTCTGAAGGATATACCACACACGTGGCCCCTTGCGACCTTAGGAACCCTGGTTCTTGAACTGCTTATGCTTCTTAGAACCATACTGCTATTCAGGGAGCCAGCCTGTGTTTGCACCAGTCTTTACTGGAACCAAGGAACGTCAATGGATATGCATCAATGCCAACAGAGGGCGCTGTACAGCAGTGGTAAACAGTCATATCAAGATGGCGTAACGTATAGATGACCTGTGAACGTTTGAGCTGTTATTCCAGATGTTTGTTTAAATATAGAGGAGATAAGGAGACATAGAAGAGGTTCTTCAGCAGAACACTGGTAGCTCTTTTCCACCAACGTGGAACAGGTTCTGTCCTGGCTCGTGCATATACTTTTGAAGCATTTGTCGCATTTCCATCTGAAATAAACAGATTCAGAAAACAGTAGGTTCTTCAACGCGAACCTGGACGACATCTGTGGGCATGTCAGTTGTTGAGAAAAGAGAAATAAACAATGGCGACACCCAGTGTTGATGTTGATGACGTAACCTTTGACTTTGCTTGGTTCCAGTAAATACTGAAAGAAACTGATTCAAGAACCAACTGGACTATGGATGTCGCCGTTGTTGTCTTCTCTGTCCTCTCCAACAGACACGCCCACCTGCTGAGGAACCTACTTTTCTTTGGTTCCAGCTGGGAATCAGCCTTTTGTGCTTCAAACCAGTTTGTTTTGGGTGGACAATGAACGGTTCAAAATTAGGTGCGCAAACTTGAACGAAACCCGTTCCGTGCTGGTGGAAAAATGGCTAACTGTCAAGTCAAGTTCTCCAACAGCATGATAACCACAACCAAAGGCCAAAACCCAACAACGAATTCTGTCTCTGAGCTCCTGAGGGAAACTTATCTGGATGGCTCTCACCTGGATAACGGTTATTTGAATGGTGTAGTGCCCCAGCATCAGTCAACAAGTCCCTAGTGTCTCCGTGTTAACCTACTGTTAAACGACTTGTAGAACATTTGTGTTCCTCTAACCACAGTTTTACACCACAGCGTAATGAAGCATGGAGGAAACCACTTCCTCTGGGCCTGTCGGTACCGGGTTTGGTCTATGCGTTCCCGTTTCATTTCCAACACAAATTTTTTTTTTTTCTTCCAGCTGGAACCAAAGAAAAGTAGTTTCCTCAGCAGGTGAGAGTGTCTGCTGGAGAGGACAGAGAAGACAACAACGGTGACATCCATAGCCCAGTTGGTTCTTGAATCAGTTTCTTTCAGGCTTTGTAGAACCTTGGTGGTATTCAGGGAACCAGTCTGCTTTTGCGCAAAGTCAAAGTTTACGTCATCAACATCAACATCAACACTGGGTGTCGAGCTCCCAGTGAGCTCCCAGTGAGCAAGCCAAGGGCGACAGAGGCAAGGACAAACTCCCTCAGTTCAAAAGGAAGACACCTCGACAGGAACCAAGACTCAAAAAAGAACAAGACCAGCACAGGGAAGGAGTGTTCAGTGTTTGTAAGGTGGAGGAATTAATGTCTGATCGGTCTGTAGTTAAGTAGTTGGGTCAGCGGATGGGTCAGCAGGACGCAGGCCAAGCTTCCACAGTGCAGGACAGTCAGGAGCTCCGTGGAGGTTAAAGGTGAGCAGTGGCTCCCAGTCAGAGCAGATATAGTACCAGCATCAGCCCACACAGGATGGGCAGCAGTTCAGCTCAAGCAGAGAGATCAGACCGACTGTTAGCTCTGACAGAAGACCTGAACACGCTATGTGGTGTTAACAGAGTGCAGCAGTTTTAACCTTTTTTTCAGTATTAACTGAACAAACATCTTTCAGAAATGTCTGCTTACACGGTACATATCATCACTGTCCAAAGAAAAACAGGCATCTCCAAAATGGCAACTTTACAGGAGAGGCCAAAAACCTCATTTCATTTGAATGGAAGTCAATGGAACCAGACGTCTTACCAAAAAGCTTTGGGCCATTTCTGTTGGTCCATTCCTTTTGAAATGTCCACACGGTGTAAATAGCAGCTTATGTGATCAAATGAGGCATAAAAGTAAAAATCAACAAAAATGGAGATGGGCAATCCTGCATAATATCTCCATCTAGAACACTCGGTTCCTTTAAGTCGGCTTATTCTCCATTTCTAACAGGCTCTGAGTGACTAGCTCAAACGACCTGAGAGAGTCGTTTCTGTAATGGCTTTTTAATCACCTTCAGAATCACTGTCCCCCTCAAAAAAGTAAAAATCATAAACAGCATAAAAGTAAAAATCAACAAAAATAGAGATACATGTTTTTTTTTTAACAGCAACGATATACTTCAAAATTCTAAGAGCTATTCCTGGTTATAAAAAGTATTCCCTGCCGCTCTGCTGGAGCATCTCGATCTGCCGTGTATCTCCCAAAATTCACTCTGCTCTACTGAACAAGCTGGCATACTGTGACCAGTAGATGGCGCTGAACTAATTTCCAGGAATTTCACTAAACCATATAAACATGTACAAGCTGGTTTTAACACCGTTACACCAATAGTGAAGTTTGGTGGAGGGGGGATCACAGGGTGGGGTTGTTTTACCAGGAGTTCTGCTGAGTCCTGACCTCAAGCCGATTGATCACCACTGGGATGGATTAGAGTAGAGACTGCGAGCCAGGCCTTCTCGTCCAACATCAGTGTCTGACCTCACAAATGCACTTCTGGAAGAACGGTCAACATTTCCCATACACACATTCCTAAACCTTGTGGAGAAGCCTTTACGGAAGGGTTGGAGCAGTTGTAGCTACAAAGGGTGGGGCAACATCTTATTAAACCCTATAGGTTGAGAACGGGATGTCATTCAAGTTATATCGGGTGTCCGGTTCAAATCAGGGAGCAACAACGCCTACTATACTCCTCCATAGCTTCCTCTTTTCAGCTTGAAAACACAACCCACTTTCCCCACGGTAACACTGACACCTGGTGGACGGGAGGGGAATTGACACAACTGTCCCAATGTGGACAAACAGTCCTGATTAGCAGCCCGGATTCTCGCAACCATTAACTCAGCTCATGTAAATGTGGTGAACGGAATTCTCACCAGGTCTGACTTCCTGCAGTTCTTGGTTTAATGGGTGTGCAGACAAATCTCGGAAAATCAGCAGGAATCCACATGAGCGTTATAGGATCTGAATGTTTAAACTTAGGCTAATCGTCTAATCACAGCAGGAGTCAGGATTAGAGTAACCTGAGGTTCTGTCTTTAAACAGGGTAAGCAAGGCTGGAAAACAGGGAACGTCGACTGATCCTGCCGCTCCCCCGATATCAGGTTTAATCTGTGTGCGGAAAACAGCCGCTCCCAGCCCGGACCTAAAGATATTGGGCGGCTGTATGGGCTCTTGTTTGCTAACTGGAACCTGAACTGAATCCTAAACTGTAAACTCTCTGGGGTGAAACTGAAGAAGGTCCTTCTGTTTACTGAGCTCTGTGTTTAAGAGAAGCCCAGTAATGGAGCATCTAATAGAGAACACAGAGACGGAATAAAGGTCCTCCCAGTCTGATACTCCTCTCCGCACATCATCATCCGTCTCATCAGCGATACAGCCGCACGCACATTTACTCTAAGACCGCCATCAGCTTTGATTACACGCCATAAACTGTTATTGTAGCGCTCAATATGCCACACGCACACTGCAGTTTATAAGTCTGAAAGAGGAGTTAAGTCAGGTTTGTTTATACACACATATACATAACGCTATATATAAATTTAAATGTACACATTATTAAAAAAAAACCGAAGCAGAAAAAAAAGAAAAAAACAATTAAGAAAAAGGTCAAATCAAAGGGTCAAAATTTACATTTGCAAAAATGATGTAAATAAGCGAAAAGAATTACATGCATTATTAGTGGCTTAAAAACTCAGAGAGCTTCTCATGTTACCACATGACCTCTTGCTCACAACTGGCAGCCAATCCCAGATCAACCTGAGTATTGATTACTCCCACCTGGTGCCTTCCCTTTTAAGCTGTTTGGTTTAGCTTCTTCCTTGTAAAGTAACGTTTCTGTTTATCCAGTGTCTGCCGAGCCTTATTCACTCTGGTTGCTGTTCTGGTTTCCTGATCCTCGGCTCTGTTCGTTGGATGGCTCGTTGGATGGCTCGTTGGATGGTTGGTGCAGCTCAGCGGATAACACCACTACCCGCCAAGTAGCCACCACGTGGGATACTGGGGTTCGAATCCTGGGCTGAGTGACTATGCTGTGCTACACCAATAAGAATCCTTGGGCAAGACTCCTAACACTACATTGGCCCACCTGTAATATGATTAACCTTGTAAGTCGCTCTGGATAAGATACCGTAAATGTAAATATACCCTTTTACTTGGTTGTGTTCTGACTCCGCTCTGGTTTCTGTCCGTTTCTAATAAAACTTTTAAGCCTCTGTGCGAGCGTCCTGATTCCCCCGACCCTCACATAATAGGACAGATAGTGCATTCTGAAAACTGAATTTATTTGTTTATTAAATTCACGAGGAAAACAAAAACATGCGATTTCGATTTGTGTAAATTTGGGGAGAATAATCCAAAACGACTAGCCTAAATAATCCATCCATTTTTTAGCATTTAGACAATTAAAGATCAGATCAGATTGTCCTTGGGTTCATGTGGAATATATAACTGTGTCATCGGCAGGACAATGGAAGAGCAGCACATCTCCATTCCGAATACTTCCCCGGGGGAAACAGTAATAAGGAGAATCATATAGGTCCTAAAATAGAACCCTGAGGTACGCCACAGTCAGTAGGTGCTGGGAATGAGGTCCAGTCTTAACTGAGGAAGGTCTGTGTTTCTGGGTGAGAAGGGAACCAACTTAACACCAAACAGAGAAACCCTGGAGGACAGATACGCTCCGTTCCAGTGGGTTTCGGCGGTTTGTGGAATACTGGTTTTCCCAGATGGGCAATCCTGCATAATATCTCCATCTAGAACGCTCGGTTCCTTTAAGTCGGCTTATTCTCCATTTCTAACAGGCTCTGAGTGACTAGCTCAAACGACCTGAGAGAGTCGTTTCTGTAATGGCTTTTTAATCACCTTCAGAATCACTGTCCCCCTCCACACCTCCCTCACACAGCGCTGAGGACAGAACCACCCTGGTACAGTATCTCTCTCTCTCTCTCTCTCTCTCTCTCTCTCTCTCTCTCTCTCTCTCTCTCTCTCTCTCTCTCTCTCTCTCTCTCTCTCTCTCTCTCTCTCTCTCTCTCTTTCTCTCTCTCTTGCTGTTCCTCTCCCTCTGTCTCTCTCTCTCTCTCCTTTCTCTCTCTCTCGCTCTTTCTCTTTCTCTCTCTCTCTCTCTGTTCCTCTCTCTCTGTCTCTCTCACTCTCTCCTTTCTCTCTCTCTCTCTCTCTCTCTCTCTCTCTCTCTCTCTCTCTCTCTCTTTCTATCTCTCTCTCTCTTTCTCTCTCTCTCTCTCTCCTTTCTCTCTCTCCCCCTCTCTCTCTCTCTTCCTCTCTTTCTCTCTCTCTCTCTTTCTATCTCTCTCTCTCTTTCTCTCTCTCTCTCTTTCTCCCTCTCTCTCGCTCTCTCTCTTTCTCTCTTTCTCTCTCTCTTGCTGTTCCTCTCCCTCTGTCTATCTCGCTCTCTCCTTTCTCTCTCTCTCTCTTTCTCTCTCTCTCTCCTTTCTCTCTCTCTCCCTCTCTCTCACTCTCTCTTTCTCTCTCTCTCTCTCTGTTCCTCTCTCTCTGTCTCTCTCACTCTCTCCTTTCTCTCTCTCTCTCTTTCTCTCTCTTTCTATCTCTCTCTCTCTCTTTCTCTCTCTCTCTCTCTCCTTTCTCTCTCTCCCCCTCTCTCTCTTCCTCTCTTTCTCTCTCTCTCTCTTTCTATCTCTCTCTCTCTTTCTCTCTCTCTCTTTTTCCCTCTCTCTCTCTCTCCTTTCTCTCTCTCTCCCTCTCTCTCTCTCTCTTCCTCTCATTCTCTCTCTTTCTCTCTCTCTCTCGCTGTTCCTCTCTCTCTGTCTCTTTCACTCTCTCCTTTCTCTCTCTCTCGCTCTTCCTCTCTCTCAGGTCAGTCTATTCTCCAGCAGGACTGTCGTTATTGAGTTATGATCAGTGGGTTAGTGGTTATGTATTACATGTCTTTTGGGGACTTTGTGAATACAAACCCAAAACAACAGAGGACCGTAATCTGGCCCTGCCTGAGCCTCTTCCACCCCACAGACAGAAATGAGCAGACCACTGAATATAAACTCTCTATTCGTGATTTATTATTTATGATTTGTGCTGTTTCAGCTACGATCCTCCAGAGAGCGTCCTCTGCTATTTATTAGTTCCAGCTGGAGCGATAAACACACACAGCGGACCCCCATTCTCCCTCCGGCTAACCCCACTAACTCTCACCCACCCTCAGCCCCTCTGTAATGTACAGGTCAGTCATGAATGTGTTAGCATGGCAGGTGTATGCTTGTGTATGTCTGCCTGAGGGGGGAACGTAGCACAGGGGGCTAGCGTCTATGGCAGGTGGCAGCTGAGTGAATTACTGTGGGCGGCTCGGTGTTTCATTAACCCATAGACGTCTAGAGGTCTTACTCTTCCTCAACTACATAATTCATTTTTTCGAGTTGATGATGTCATTTGCTACATCAAAGGATGTAATACTGTAACGGTGTTGGTAAAGTTCCTACACCATCACATCAAAATGAAGGGTTGAGGACAAACGCACAGAAAGAGGAGAGGTATGGTGACAGGGCCGCAGTGCCAGTGAAAAGCTGGAGTCCTATGGATGTTCCTGCGGTAATAACTTTGTTTGCTGCCACTGAGCATTATAGTGCCATCCCTAGTGGCCAAAGCCGGTGTTGCACCTATTTCCCCTTAAACTGGAGAGACATAGGTTACATTCCATAAATGAATGAATATCGGGAATGCTGCACGTTGGAGACTTACTCTCTGCCCAGAAGTGTAGCGTTGTCCCATTCCAGTGAAGGCTAGGATGTGATCACATCACGTTCAAAGTGCTTTGTAATCCAGTTTTAAACTGCACTGACTTTTTGGAAATTGAAATATAAATCCATGATGAGAAATTTCACACAGAATGTTATCTGCCCCCTGATGCCTCAGTTTGGGTTCGTCGGCCAATCAGAGGCTGTGTTTCTGACCTGCTGACCAATCAGAAGCTGTGTGTCTGACTTTTTGGAGATATATCCATGATGAGAAATTTAACACTGTATATTAGCTGCCCACTATGCTTTGGGGTGAGTCTGCTGACCAATCAGAAGCTGTGTTTCTGACTTGTCAATCAATCAGAGGAAGTTTCTGACTTAACCCAACGTTCCCACAAGCTATTTAACGTTAGCTAGAATAGCTAACTAGCTAGCTCTTAAGTTAACGTCTTTCCTGACAGCCTCACAATCAGGGGTCATGCTAAGTCTTGACCTAGTGTTTATAGTGTTGGAGAGGTTTCATGCTAAGTATGACTCTAGTGTTTATAGGGTTGGGAGGGGTCATGCTAGGTATGACTCCAGTGTTTATAGTGTTGGGGTGGGGTCATGCTAATTATTGCCCTAGTGTTTATAGTGTTGTAGTGTTGGGGAGGGGTCAGGCTAATTATGGTCCTAGTGTTTATAGTGTTACAGTGTTGTGGTGGGGTCATGCTACGTATGACTCTAGTGTTTATAGTGTTGGGGAGGGGTCAGGCTAATTATGACTCTAGTGTTCATAGTGTTACAGTGTTGGGGAGGGGTCAGGCTAATTATGACTCTAGTGTTTATAGTGTTATAGTGTTGGGGTGGGGTCATGCTAATTATGACTCTAGTGTTTATAGTGTTCCAGTGTTGGGGTGGGGTCATGCTAATTATGACTCTAGTGTTTATAGTGTTACAGTGTTGGGGAGGGGTCAGGCTAATTATGACTCTAGTGTTTATAGTGTTACAGTGTTGGGGTGGGGTCATGCTATGACTGTGGTGTTCACAGTGTTATTGGCCAGATGTTCCCGCACGGCGACTCTCCATTAGGCCGAATGGGATTGGGAACAGTGTTACGTAAAGCTTGATAACCTCACAACAGCACCTGTGAGGGAACTCACTGGTGGGAGCCTGTAGAGGGCAACCAATCAAGCCCTACATGAAGGATGTCGTTCGGGGATTGAAGGACACTCGTTCATAAAACAACATTAAACCACAGAATCGAATAACACTCCCTCCTTCAATCTGATTTAAGGTCATTAAGAGGTTCGTTTGGCTTTAATTGCTGCACAGGGACTTTCAGGCTCTCTGCGGTGTCGTCCATAGGAGGCTGCACTTTAACACGGACCTAAAACTCAGAGAATGAACTGTCATGTCTCTGAGCACGGCGCTACATCATCCAATTAGGACGAACAAAAGAGCGCCCAGGAGGCTGGTGGTAATACAAGAGCTAATGATCCAGTATGAGGCAGTGGGAGAGGCTGGAGATATGAATATATATATGTGTGTGCATGTGGTTGAATACGGGATGTTCTGATTAGGTTAATAGAATCTGACTGGCTCTGCTGGCAATAAGAAAAGGCTCGAATGAGGGACAGTCAGCAGTGAAAAGAGAAAAGAAGAGGAGCTCTCATCCTATTAGCGCTGAACTTTCTCCTGGGAGAGGAACAATACATAATGGCTTATAGATTGAAGATCTGAATCTGGAACTGGGGGGGCTGTATTGCTTCGTTAGAGGAAAATAGAACCAGGTTCATTAAGAGAGACGTATTCTTTCTGGCCACTGTATCAGAAACCCCTCCATGGTAACCCATGGTAGCTCACAATCAAGTGACTGTAGCCCGTAGAGGGATGGGGGGGTGGTGCTGTTTCTAATCCCACCCCCTCCACCCACCCGCAAAATACATCGTTAGCCAATTTGCCAGCTAACGTTAGCTATGCCAAGGATTCTTAACCTCAGGGCTGTGAACCTCCAGTGGGGAGCGATGCACTCTCTAGTTAGCCAAGTAGTTTCCTAATATTAGCAAATTAGCCAGCTAGCATTAGCTAAACAGCTAAAACAATTACACAAGTCCCAGTTCCCCAAAACAGAGGTCAACTCTGAAGCAAGGATGACACCATTCCAGATACTGAGCCTATATTGGTACACTGGCATGATAAGGTTGGCACCCTGGTGGTCCACCAAAATGGCATTTTGTCTAAAATGCTGCTTGGCTGCTGGAAAGTCACCCAGAAAAGCTGACCAAAGCACCAGTGGATCGCAAGCTAATGGACCAACAATGGACCAGTGTCCTGTTGCTATCAGGGAAATTCCACAACAGCAAACTCACTATTGTAGTGAGTAGTTAGCTTGCATAAGCCAGACCTTCTTTTTGAGTTTGTGGGTATGACATCACTACGTACAGCTGTATAAGGTGGTCTGAAAAACTCCCACCACATCTGGCCCGACAGCTCTGACTTTAAAATTTGTGTTTCAAGCTTTACAGGGAGACCTGCAGCATTATTATTATCTTTCCTCCAGACTCAGTAACACAAGTTCATTCAAGTTCAACAAACAAATCACAACCGGTGCAGCTTTAAGATCCAGCACCGGGATACCGTCATCATATCACCTTATATGCCTGGGAGCCCGATCGTGAAATCAGTCTGCTCCCACCACCATCGGGCCAAATCTGTGTTTCAGCAGGCTAGTGGCTAGTAACTGGAAGTATGAGGTAGGTGTTTCTAATAAAGTGGCCAATGCGTAGAAGCACAAGGTAGGTGTTCCTTTGACCTGCCTTAAAACTCCTCGTGATGATCTGTTCAGATAGGGATCTGTGCAGACGACAGGACAAATGCATGGGCGCAGAGAGACAGAGGGTGAGACAGAGGGAAGGAGGGTGAAGGACAGACCTCCAGCGAGCAGTGGTGTCCTCCATGAGTCATCCTGTTAGTGCAGCACCGTTGGCAGACGGCTGCACCACGCAGGACTACATGCACACAGACCGTTACCACGACTGTCCTTAACACCACGTCACCGTCACCAAAGACTGCAGTGGTGTCGTACCAGACTGTCATGGAGTGACTCAGAATGGCAGCGGGTCATCTTCAGTGACGAGTCCCGCTTTAGTCTTGGTGGAGACGCCCAACGAATCCGTGTGTGGAGGCACCGTGGTCAGCACCAAGATGGACGGTCTGTAGTCACACGTCCAGAAGGCCTGCTGTCCCTCCACCTCCACCCCTACCGCACCATCTGCAGGAACTGTGTGAGGATGTTCAAGCTGCATGGGATGGATTATCACAGGACTCCATTAGGAACCTCTACAGCTCCATACCGAGACGTCTGGCGTGTTGGGTTAGCGAACACGGCGGCCCGACGCCATACTGAGAGACAGACTTCTGTATGTGTAGCTCAATAAATATTGATCATATCAGTCTAAATTTATCATCAGTTATTGATCCTGGTCACCTTTATCCTCCTTCCCAACAGCACCGCACTCCCACACCTCCTTCTGGGTGCAGCTGTTCTGTAGATGATGAGTGTGAGTACAACCAGCATAATCGAGACGTCCAAATAAAACTGTCCCTCGTGGGACATTGACAAGTGTAGCTATATTAATATATATCTAGTGTTATATCCACTGCATGCCCAAATACACTGCTCAAAAAAGTTCAGGAATCAGAGTATAACATCAGCTCATTTCAACTTCTGGGATATTGATCGGGTCAGGTAAGTAGCAGCGGGGTTATTGATGAGTTTCAGCTGCTTGGTGTTAAGGAAATTAAAAACAGGCGCACTAGAGGAGCAACAATGAGACACCCCCCAGAACAAGGATGGTTTTATTGGTGAAGGTCATTGGCGTTTTGTCCTTCCTCATCTTTTCTGGCTAACTCTTCACTAGTTCTGAAGTTGGCTTGGGTCAGCGTCACTACTAGTACCATGGTGCGGTACCTGGACCCTACAGAGATGGCACAGGATGGTAGATCAATGCACGCCATTACCAGAAGGTTTGCTGTGTCTCCCATCACAGTCTTGAGAATATGGTGGAGATTTCAGGAGACGGTTAATCTAGGAGGGCTGGACAAGGCCATTAAAGGTCCTTAACCCCTCACCAGGACCGCTATCTGCTCCTTTGTGCAAGGAGGAACAGGATGGGCACTGCCTGAGCCCTATAAAATTAACTCCAGCAGGCCCCTGCTGTGAATGTGTCTGACCAAACAATCAGAAACAGGCCTCATGAGGGTGGCCTGAGGGCCCGACGTCCTGTAGTGGGCCCTATGCTCACTTCCCAGCACCGTAGAGCTTGATTGGCATTTGCCACAGAACACCAGAATTGGCAGGTCCGCCACAGACGCCTTGTGCTTTTCACAGATGAGAGCAGGTTTTACCTGAGCACATGTGACAGACGGGACAGGCTCTGGAGACGCCATGGAGAATGTTATGCCTCCTTCATTCAGCATGACTGGTTTGGTGGTGGGTCGGTGATTGTCTGGGGAGGCATATCCCTGGAAGGACACACAGACCTCTACAGGCTAGACAACGGCACCCTGACTGCTATTAGGCATCGGGATGAAATCTTTGGACCCCTTGTCAGACCCTATGCTGGTGCAGTGGGTCCTGGGTTCCTCCTGGTGCACAACAATGCAATGAAGATGATCTACACAGTTCCAAAAGGTGATCCACACAGCTCCTGAAGGTGATCCACACAGTTCCTGAAGGTGATCCACACAGTTCCTGAAGGAGATCCACACAGTCCTTGAAGGAGATCCACGCAGTTCCTGAAGGAGATCCACACAGTTCCTGAAGATGATCCACACAGTTCCTGAAGATGATCCACACAGTTTCTGAAGGTGAGCCTCACAGTTTCTGAAGGTGATCCACACAGTTCCTGAAGGTGATCCACACAGTTCCTGAAGGTGATCCACACAGTTCCTGAAGATGATCCACACAGTTCCTGAAGGAGATCCACACAGTTCCTGAAGATGATCCACACAGTTCCTGAAGATGATCCACACAGTTTCTGAAGGTGAGCCTCACAGTTTCTGAAGGTGATCCACACAGTTCCTGAAGGTGATCCACACAGTTCCTGAAGGTGATCCACACAGTTCCTGAAGATGATCCACACAGTTCCTGAAGGTGATCCACACAGTTCCAGAAGGTGATCCACACAGTTCCAGAAGGTGATCCACACAGTTCCTGAAGGTGATCCACACAGTTCTTGAAGGTGATCCACACAGTTCCTGAATGTGACCCAGAAAGTTCCTGAAGGTGATCCACACAGTTCCTGAAGATGATCCACACAGTTCCTGAATGTGATCCACACAGTTCCTGAATGTGATCCACACAGTTCCTGAATGTGATCCACACAGTTCCTGAAGATGATCCACACAGTTCCTGAATGTGATCCACACAGTTCCTGAAGGTGATTTGGCCCTCTGCCAGTCTGTAGCTGTGTTGTCCTGTGTGTTTGCTGCTGGACCTTGTTCTTATGAACCAGACGCTCACTGTAAAGCAGACGCTCACTGTAAAGCAGAACCCAACCTTCGGTTCCTCAATGAGAACCTGCTGTACATGTGGGGATGCTGATTTATTAAGGCACTGGAGTGGGATTTATTTCCAGAGCTGTGTGTTAAACCTAAGTGTAGCCATTCTAAACTCAAAAGAAGTTTTATAAAGGCTGACCTCACCCTCAAGCTACTCTCGGGACACTCAGGAAAAGTTTCCTACTGTATCTGCTGATCTGATGGGCTCTCTGTCTCCATCTCTCTGTACGTCCATACATTACCTCTGCGGTCTGACCACACTGACCCGCCAACAGTGGAATTAATCAGTGGGAATAATAACGCCTTTATGAACCCTGTCACCTATTCTTATTCGTTAAGCCAAAGGGAGATGGATGTGCGGTCAGTGCTGGACATTAGTCAACCCCCTTACAGAGCCAGAGACGCTGCTGCTGTTCTCCTGGAGAAGGACAAAAGATGTACAGAACATCATTAGCTGAGCTGTGTGAACTCACAGGTGCAGTCTCTTACCAAGGGCCTCCAGGTTCATCCACAGCAGTGTTTCTCAACCCTGTGCTGAACATTCGAGTGGGTTCCTCACTCTAACTCGTTAACTTAACACCTGCAGCTCCGTCAGGGCGCGTTAATGAGCTGGTAAGTTGAATCAGGTGTGTTGGGAGAAGGGAAAGCGTTCAGGACAGGGTGCCTCCAGGACCAGGGCCAAGAGGCATGAGGGATTCCAGAACGTTTTGGGGAAGTAATACATACTAGGACTTTCCTCAGGGACTGAAGCATTCTGGGACCTTTTGGTGAACCAAATTCCTAGGGACACTATAAGGCATTCCTGAGACCTTTACATACCTCTGGAACCATTTGTGGACCAAACTGTGGTAGCTGCACACCTACTTGGCGCTGACCATACAGTTATTGAGCCATCCGGTTCCTGCAGGAGAACCTATTCCTAAACCTCACATTTGTTCAAAAAGACTCGTACAGGAAAACCACAGACTTCCAGAAGGTTCCATGATGTTCCCAAACTTTCTGAACGAGATCCGCACATTCCTAAAAGTGAGTCATTCAGTTTGAGGACATAATCCATATAGGTCCTGAAAGCAATCCACAAAGTTCCTGACGGTCATCCACACAGTTTTCGAAGATGACCTACACTTCCAGAAGGTGATCCTTGAATGTTTCTCGAATGCAAAGTTGATCCACACAGTTTGTGAAGGGGATCCATGCATCTTTAGAAATGGATCCTCACAGTTCTTGAAGGTGATCCACACAGTTCCTGAAAGTGATCCACCCAGTTTCAGAAACTGATCTACACAGTTCCTGAAGGTGATCCAAGCAGCTCCTGAAGATGAGCCGTAGTTTGTAAAGGTGACCCACACAGTTCCTGAAGGTGATTCATAGTTTTAGAAATTGATCTACACAGTTCCTGATGGTGAGCCATGGGTTTTGAAGGTGATCCACACAGTTCCTGAAGGTGATCCAAGCAGCTCTTGAAGGTGATCCACACGGTTCCACAAGGTGATCTACACAGTTCCTGAAGGTGATCCAAGCAGCTCTTGAAGGTGATCCACACAGTTCCACAAGGTGATCCACACAGTTCCTGAAGGTGATCCACACAGTTCCTGAAGGTGATCCACACAGTTCCCGAGGGTGATCCACACAGTTCCTGAAGGTGATCCACACAGTTCCTGAAGGTGATCCACACAGTTCCTGAAGTTGATCCACACAGTTCCTGAAGGTGATCCACACAGTTCCTGAAGGTGATCCACACAGTTCCCGAGGGTGATCCACACAGTTCCTGAAGGTGATCCACACAGTTCCCGAAGGTGATCCACACAGTTCCCGAAGGTGATCCACACAGTTCCCGAAGGTGATCCACACAGTTCCCGAAGGTGATCCACACAGTTCCTGAAGGTGATCCACACAGTTCCCAAGGGTGATCCACACAGTTGCCGAAGTTGATCTACACAGTTCCAGAAGTTGATCCACACAGTTCCTTGGGAATGAACCTGCATGTTCCTACACAGTTCCGTGATCAGTTGATTCCACACAGTTCCCGAGGGTGAGCACACAGTTCCTCAAAGGTCACACCCACACAGTGCACATCCACGAGGGTGATCCACACAGTTCCTGAAGGTGATCCAGTGGTTCAGTTCCGTAGCTCCAGTTGATCCACACAGTTCCTGAAGGTCCTCACGTCCAGCTGGAGCTTCAGCAGAGTGAGTGTGATCCAGAGAGGACCCAGCAGTACCAGCTCACCCTCTCTCTCTCTCTCTCTCTCGCTCTCTCTCTCTCTCACTCTGTGTCTCTGTCTCTCTCCAGCTCTGAGCTGTCAGCTCTTGGGTGTAGGGTGCTGTAGGCTGTGGGTCATGGCTGCCCCTAGTGGCAGAGCATGGATGCACACTCGTGTCTCCTACAGTTGGGTAGCTCACGGCCGGACTCACTTTGTCGGAATACCGCAGGATGTGGATTCCCCAGCTATCACGGACCTGTGTACAGCACTGTGTGGCAGTAGCTGGATGTTAGAACAATAAATCATCCTAGAATAAAACACGTAACGCTTTCTGGAAATGAGATCAATCTTAAAATGGGCTTACAGCAATCTAAAAATGAGAATATAGAATTTTAGGATTAATTTTTTGCAGCATATCTTAATATCTAACTGTGATTTTTAGATTGAGATTGCTGTAAGATCATTTTAAGATTACTTTAATTATTTTCGGATGTTTTTCTCAAATATTTCATTTAATATTTTTATTATTTTTTATTTTATTTTTTAGAAATTTTTATATAATATATTTATATAATTTTCAAAAACTTGCTTAAAAAAGCCCAATTATCCGCCAGCATAATACGATATATCTGGGTTACTAAAACACTTTAGTAAAACATATCTTGAAATCAGTAATCAGTATATATATATATATGGGTGGTTGGTGTGGCACAACGGATAACACCACTACTCACGAGAAAGCTACCATCCGATGTGGGAGACTGGGGTTCGATTCCCGTTCTGGGTGACTATGCTGTGCTACACCAATAAGAGTCCTTGGGCAAGACTCCTAAAACTATGTTGAGGGCCTATTTAACGATGCACAACCTTGTAAGTCGCTCTGGATAAGAGCATCAGCTAAATGCCGGTTGTAGATATATGACATATAAAGTCAAGTCCTTATTCATAATTTTTTATTCATAACTGTATATTAGGAATACAGCAGTCATTTGGATTGCTTAGTATCCACGGATATTATTGTCTAATTTATATGTTTGTATTGAAGTACTGTAAGTTTTTCACTCACCTTCACACCTGTGAAAATGTGATGTGACAATAAAAGTGATTTGATTTTAAAATAATCATAAAATGACCTTTTAAAATCTAAAAATGGGCAATATATCATTGTGTCTTAAGTTTATCTTAAAATAATTTTAGAATTATTTCCATTTTTACTTGTTTTAAACCATTTTAGTAAGCCTAATTATCCCTCTATAATGGCAGATCATTTTGCTTATTTGTCACGTCCTGTCTTGTCTTCCCCCGTTTGTCTCCGTTTTCTGTTTCTGTCTCTTTCTCTCTTGTCACACTCCCATGTGCTTCTGTTTGTATTGGTTTTGTGCTCCTCCTGCGTCCGCCCTCTTGTCAGGCCCCTCACCTGTCCTTAATTTGTAGCTCCGCCCCTTCTCAGGTGTTCCTCGTTAGTCCTTGTTCATTTATACTTCCTGCTGTGCCCTTTCTCCTGTCTCGGTGTTCGTTTCTCAGCTTCTTTGGTTTTGTTTTAATTCGTTCTTCATTAATGACTTGCGTCCTGCCTACTCCTCTTGTCCCACGTTGTGGAGTTTTACTCTCATTAACTGACAAAAGCACCAGGTTAGGACACGCAGCGTTATCCTCACGTCTCTAGCATTGCTGTTCTCCCGTTCTGCACCTGCACACCTCTCCACAGTGTCTTCTCATGGGGCGTTCGCTAACAGTCCATCCAATGGGGCATTTGATACTATTCACTGTCTTAAACATTACTGTAGACATTACACACGTGACATTAGTTTAAGAAACAAGCTTGAAACGAAATCTGCCAGTACAGTGAGAGAGACTAAAGACTTAGACTAAGGCTGCTCACTAAAATCATTTAAAACTAATAAAATATCTGAAATATCTGACAAGTAACATAATCCCCAAGTGAGCTTTCAACAGTCCCTAATCAATCAAGATAGATCAACCAGATACAGGATAATTTTACCTGCCGAGTGTATCTTTTGTATTTTTTATTTTTCTAGAATTCTTAAAATAAGATTGTCAGCTCATTTTAAAATGATCTAACCTCTATTTCCAGATGGTGGTTTCAGAAACTTGCTTTAAAAAGCCAAATTCTTAATATTAGATATATCATATACCCCATAAACGCACATATCATATATACACCATATGTGCTATATGACTGTTCTATTCAGCACCTGAAAATCAGAGATATACAATGTTTAGTTTTTGGGCCACGGAAATCATTAGACCTTCGCTGAAGCCCTGGAAGGCCCCCAGGGTCCCCCGCTGTGCATAACCCCGGAGAAGCGTCCCACAAACCAAGATGGAGGGCTCTAGCAGTTCCTCCAGAGACAAACAATAGTCAGCTTATGATTCTGAGATGCACTTAGCGAAGCCGCACTCCGAGCAGACGGATGAGTTTACCGAAGCTGCTCTAGACTTAATGCACTTTACCGTCACAAATGGGTTATCCGTTTTACAGCTCCCGTCCTTCCCTTCCACACGGCTGCAGCGGCCCAGGAAAGCAGGGAGCCCGAAACCGGAGACGAGGAGAAACACTGAGCGGATACCAACAACGCAGTAACCTTGTTTCAACCCCATAAACCGGGCGGGTAATAGAAACAACGTAAAGCACTGCGGGGGTCCACGCTTATCATAGAGCTGTTCATACAGCGAGAGCTGGAGAGCACTAGTTTCACATCACCGTTGGTTGCATGCATCATGATGTCTATTAACTTTCACTATAACAAACAATCAAAAACCTACATTTACATATTCAATAACTCTGTTTACCTTCAGCATCTACAACATCTGTATTTATACAAAGAACAGCTGCACCCAGAAGGAGGTGTGGGAGTGCGGTGGTGTTGGGAAGGAAGATAAAGGATACCAGGATCAATAACTGATGATAAATTTAGACTGATATGATCAATATTTATTGAGCTACACATACAGAAGTCTGTCTCTCAGTATGGCGTCGGGCCGCCGTGTTTAGCTAACCCAACACGCCCAGGGACGTCTCGGTATGGAGCTGTAGAGGTTCCCTAATGGAGTCCTTGTGATAATCCAATCCCATGCGGCAGGCTTGAAAACATCCTCACCACCCAGTTCCTGCAGATGGTGCGGTAGGGGTGGAGGGTGGAGGGACGAAGGGGGAACCCAAGTCTTCTGGATGTGTGAACAACAAACAAAAACTGTCCATCTCGGTGCTGACCACCTCGGTGCCTTCCACACCCACGGATTCGTTGGGCGTCTCCACCCAAGACACCTAAAAGCGGGACTCGTCACTGAAAACAGATGACCCGCTTGCCGCTGCCATTCTGAGTCGACTCCACATGACAGTCTGGTACGACCACCACTTGCAAGGTCTTTGGTGACGGTGATGTGGTGTTAAGGACAGTCGTGGTAACGGTCTGTGTGGGTGTAGTCCTGCGTGGTGCAGCCGTCTGCCGATGGTGCTGCACTAAGAGGATGACTCATGGAGGACACCACTGCTTGCTGGTTGTCTGTAATGGTGGCTGTTGGATCAGTCAGGTACAGAAGAATCGTTAGCATGTCTCACCTACACACCAAGTTTCACTCCTGTCTGTTGGTTGCTTCTGGGTGCGGCTATTTGTGTAGCTACACTTTTGATGATGAGTGTACAGACGTGCGGTCACCTCTTTCAGTTTGAGAGCATTATTTGGCAACATGATAAGACTTTTTCACAAGATATTATTTTGGCCTTTAGTACAGTGTGTGAAGGAAGCCTCATTCAGAAGAGTCTTTTACGAAGGTCAAATAACGTAGAAGCTTTTTGGTCCACAGACCAGAGTGCTATGACCTTAGAAGCTGGACTGGAGGAGTGCTTTAGAAACGCTTTAACACAGTGACTGGAGAGACAGCACTTCCAGGAGAACCTGGGTCATGAGGTCCCAGATGGTCTTTAGAGTCTGAAGAAGCCCATCTGGCCTGAATGGGTCCAGCCTTGACCGCTGTGCTGAAGACTCCAGAGCGATGTTGTGGGAGAGCGCTGGTCATTTCAGTGGTTTAGGAGGTTTGTAACTTGGTGCGTGAGAGCAGGTGGCTCTGTGAGGCTGCACGCTGTAGACACAACCGTCCTCCTAATAGCTTCAGGTCCTCTGAGGTTCCTCTATAATGAGAACACGGGTCATTATGAGGAGCTTCTCTTATTGCGCGCAGTGAGTTTGAATAAACGTCCTTGAGCTGCTGTTTGAGCTCTACAGACTCAGCAGCTGTTAAACTGCCTGGACGTTTTGGCCTCTCCAGTCTGGCTGAGATGATGGAGAACAAACCAACACATTACAAACTGACAAACAGGCAGATCAGTCCCCCTCAAGGACGTTACAGAACATTAGAGAAGAAACTTCTCAAAGTGATAAAGCAGAGTGGAGAGAGGGAGAGAGAGAGAACCCCCCGAGGCCGACCCACTTCTCCAAAGTAATAAGAGGCAGAAGGTGAGAAGGAGAGAGGGAGAGAGAGAGGGAGAGACAGAGCGGGAGAGAGAGACAGAGAGAGAGAGAGGGAGGGAGAGAGAGAGAGAGAGAGAGGGAGAGAGGGAGGAGGAGGGAGAAGGAGAGAGGGAGAGAGAGAGGGAGAGACAGAGCGGGAGAGAGAGACAGAGAGAGAGAGAGAGAGAGAGAGGGAGAGAGAGAGAGAGGAAGAGAGAGCAGGGAAACATGGGATTAACGAAAGAAACAGAGGACGAATAAGTCTGAGAAAAAATATTAGGTCTTAGATGTTTAACATTTTAAATGTTGGAGGAAGACAAGAAGAAATGTTTGGGAAGGAAATCAAAAATGAAGGGTGAAGAGTGCATCAGATCCAGCTGTGAGTTTAGTTCAGATCCAGCTGTGGGTTTGGTTAAAATCCAGCTGTGGTTTTACTCCAGATCCAGCTGTGAGTTTGGTTAAGATCCAGCTGTGGGTTTAGTTCAGATCCAGCTGTGAGTTTGGTTTAGATCCAGCTGTGGTTTTGGTTTAGATCCAGCTGTGATTTTAGTTCAGATCCAGCTGTGATTTTAGTTCAGATCCAGCTATGAGTTTGGTTCAGATCCAGCTGTGGGTTTAGTTCAGATCCAGCTGTGGGTTTAGTTCAGATCCAGCTGTGGGTTTAGCTCCGATCCAGCTGTGGGTTTAGCTCAGATCCAGCTGTGGGTTTAGTTTAGATCCAGCTGTGGGTCTAGTTCAGATCCAGCTGTGGGTCTAGTTCAGATCCAGCTGTGGGTCTAGTTCAGATCCAGCTGTGGGTCTAGTTCAGATCCAGCTGTGGGTTTAGTTTAGATCCAGCTGTGGGTCTAGTTCAGATCCAGCTGTGGGTCTAGTTCAGATCCAGCTGTGGGTCTAGTTCAGATCCAGCTGTGAGTTTGGTTAGAATCCAGCTGTGGGTTTCAGTTTAACTATAGTTATGATTTATTTTGATTGTGGTAAAAATATGTGTTTTGACAAGAACAGGGAGAGAGTATGGGGGGATGAGAGAAAGAGAGGGATAGAGAATGTGAGAAAGAGAGAGTGGGAAGGAGAGAGAGAGAGAGAGAGAGAGAGAGAGAGAAAGAGAATAGGACAGAGATAGATGGAGGGAGTGAGAGAGAGAGATGGTGTGTGATGGACACCGTGATTTGTCTACCGCTCTGTGATTGTAGGCGTTCTGACAGATGGAGAGCGAATATGAATCCAGCCCAGTTCACGAGGAGTGTCGAGCTGTACCTGCAGAGAGACAGCAGTCTGGACATACGAAGAATCTCCTGGTAGCAGTTCTGCTGTGAACCATATGTATACACACCCATCAGCAAAAGATGATGGATGCTCAGCTGCACCCAGAAGGAGGTGTGGGAGTGCAGGTGTGTTGGGAAGGAAGATAAAGGTGACCAGGAATCCAATAAACTTGATGGAAATTTTAGGGGCTGGATGATATGATCAATATTTAGTTGAGCTACACATACAGAAGGGTCTGTCTCTCAGTATGGCGTCGGGGCGCCGTGTTCACTAACCTAACACGCCAGACGTCTCGGTATGACGAGCTGTAGAGGTTCTCTGATGGAGTCCCCGTGATATAATCCATCCCATGCAGCTTTGAACATCCTCACCCACAGTTCCTGCAGATGGTGCGGTAGGGGGTTGGGGTGGGGGGAGCACCAGGTCTTTCTAGACAGTGTTGACACCACAAACCGTTTCATAATTTCTGTGCTGACCACGGTGCCCCCTCCACACACGGATTCTCGTTTGGGCGTTCTCCTTCACCAAGACACTAAACTAAAGCGGGGGACTCGTCACCGAAGATGACCGATGGGGCCATCCTGAGTCACGATCCATGACAGTTAGGGTCTGGGAGTCACAGACCACGCACTGGGGTTACTTAGTTGCGTGACCCCTCCCGGGACGGGGGTGTTAAGGACACCAGTTCGTGGTAAACGGATCTTGTGGGTGGACATGTAGTCACTGCGTGGTGCATCCGTTTTCTGCCGATGGGATGCCACTAACACGGTTTCGACATCAATTGAGGACACCACTGCTCGCTGGAGGTCTGTAATGGTGGTGTTGGGTCAGTCAGGTACAGAGATAAGACCCGTCCTTGCCTACGTCTCCATGTGACCTGCAGACCTTCTATTTAAACATTGGAGGAACGTGTTGGTTCACTTGTTGCTGGTTTGAGTGTGGTGCAGCTGTAATGTTAGTGTATGGCGGTGTTTTGACTGGATCTTATGCGGCGTTGAAGGTGAGGTATATGGGATGGAGGCGTGTGGGGATGGTGGTGGGATGGTTGATGGAGGTGTTCTGGCGATGGCGATTGTCTTTTGATGGTCCGATGGTGCGTGTGGATGAAGGAGCTTTGCCGTTGGTGGATTACGGTGGTGGAACGGAGATGGTCGTGGTCTGGTGTCTCTTATCTTGTATGTGTGACTGAATGAGGCTTCCTCAGGTAATAGCCGTGGTGCACTGAAGCCCAGGCTTACTGACTAGCAAAGTGGTGGAGCGTTTCGTAATCCCACAGCTGTCAGGACCTAACAGCTGCTGATTACTATATACGTCCTTGTGCAGATGATTTAACAGATGCCAAATTTTATACAAACTTTGATGGGCTGTGGTGTCAGGGAACCTGCTGTTACTCCGCTGTGACAGTTCGGTAACTGTATGATGCTCAGTTTGCCCATGCTCTCTGAGATTTCCTATAGCTCAGCACTATTTAAGGCAACTCTGTAATGATTAGCATCACAAGCATGATGAGCTTAGCACAGTGCTAACTGGTGGGCTACTTGTTAGCTAAATTACCCTTGCTACCCAGGCCATATTGGGTGTGGGTGCACCTTCAGTTTAATTTCTTCCCCCGTAGTTTGATATCCATTCATTGCCTCCCTCCCTCAGTCTCATAGAGCAGTTATGAATACGCTGCCTGGTGTCTAGAATGCTGTTTTAGGATCGTTCTGGCCTTTAACACCATCCGTGGTGGGGGGATACATGCAGCATGGCGCTGTGAGGAAACAAACAGTCCCCCAAAGAAACAGATTATTTTCAGGTTTATTATTATTGAGTATGACTTAACATCTCATAATTAACACTTACTATCTCATAATTATAACATTCTCAACTATGACTTACTATTTTATAATTGACTTACTATCTCATAATTATAACTTATCGTCTCAAAATGATGACTTAACATCTCATGATTAAGACTTATTATCTCAAAATTATAACATTCTCTATTATGACCTACTATCTCAGAATCATGACTTAACATCTCATAATTAACACTTACTATCTCATAATTATAACATTCTCAGTTATGACATACTATTTTATAATTGACTTACTGTCTCATAATTATGACATAACATCTCATAATTAAAACTTACGATCTCATAATTATAACATTCCCAATTATTACTTACTATTTCATAATTGACTTACTATCTGAGAATTGACATAACATTTCACAATTATGACTTAACATCTCATAATTAAAACTTACTATTTCATAATTATAACATTCTCAAGTATTGCTTACTATTTCATAATTGACTTAGTATCTCAGAATTATGACATAACATCTCATAATTATGACTTGTCATCTCAAAATTAGGACTAACATCTTATGATTAAGACTTACTATCTCAAAATTATAACATTCTCAGTTATGACTTAATATTTCACAATTTACTTAACATCTCATAATTATGACTTAACATCTCATGATTAAGGCCTACTATCTTATAATTATAACATTCTCAATTATGACTTACTATTTCATAACTGACTTACTATCTCAGAATTATGATATAACATCTCACAATTATGACTTATCGTCTCAAAATTATGACTTAACATCTCATGATTAGGACTTACTATCTCATAATTATAACATTCTCAATCTTGACTTACTATTTCATAATTATGACTTACGATCTCATAAGTATGGTTTAATATATGGCCTTTTTTCTTTAAGTGGTGGAAATGGGCATCCATAATTTTCCTATATTCCGCATTCCATATAACACACAGAAGATGTCTGTGGACCAGAAGATCAGGTCCACTGATGGTTTAGAAGCGTGTTGTAGACACGGAGACCCCTGGCTCCCATCACCACCACTGTAAGGACCATCTGAAGCACTTCACACCGAACCCCACTCACTCTGTTTACATCAGAAGCACTCAATTATGCAGAGGCTTCATAAAAATCATCATAATACTGTAACTCCTGCAGACTGTTAGTACATCTCCTCCCGACTGAGTCCCTCATCATTCAGGCCTCACGTCTCTAAAGCTGCTCTTAATGTAGAAGAACACGAGCGAGGGTTCCCTAAAGAGCCTCCACACAAAGATCTCCACTAGACCAGCGCGGTTTAAACCCTCTCTCTGGGCTTTAACTCTTATTTATTCATGCTCGCAGCTTCAAAGCAGCTGAATAAAACATACATTCACCAAGAAGCTACAAAAGACTATCAAAGCCCCAAGAAGAAGAGCAGGCTGGAGCGTTTAAACACCACGACACCAGGAAAACCACCCCCAGCTCTCACATCACCACTTCATTACAGGACTAATATCTCCTATTCTAGTGTATAGGAGTGTTTATTGAGGGGGTGTATGGACTAATATCTCCTATTCTAGTGTATAGGAGTGTTTATTGAGGGGGTTATGGACTAATATCTCCTATTCTAGTGTATAGGAGCGTTTATTAAGGGGGGTTATGGACTAATATCTCCTATTCTAGTGTATAGGAGTGTTTATTGAGGGGGTGTATGGACTAATATCTCCTATTCTAGTGTATAGGAGCGTTTATTGAGGGGGTGTATGGACTAATATCTCCTATTCTAGTGTATAGGAGCGTTTATTGAGGGGGTGTATGGACTAATATCTCCTATTCTAGTGTATAGGAGTGTTTATTGAGGGGATGTATGGACTAATATCTCCTATTCTAGTGTATAGGAGCGTTTATTAAGGGGGGGGGTTATCTCCTAATATTCTAGTGTATAGGAGTGTTTATTAAGGGGGTGTATGGACTGATATCTCCTATTCTAGTGTATAGGAGTGTTTATTGAGGGGGTTTATGGACTAATATCTCCTATTCTAGTGTATAGGAGCGTTTATTAAGGGGGGTTATGGACTAATATCTCCTATTCTAGTGTATAGGAGTGTTTATTGAGGGGGTTATGGACTAATATCTCCTATTCTAGTGTATAGGAGCGTTTATTAAGGGGGGTTATGGACTAATATCTCCTATTCTAGTGTATAGGAGTGTTTATTGAGGGGGTTATGGACTAATATCTCCTATTCTAGTGTATAGGAGCGTTTATTGAGGGGGTGTATGGACTAATATCTCCTATTCTAGTGTATAGGAGTGTTTATTGAGGGGGATTATGGACTAATATCTCCTATTCTAGTGTATAGGAGTGTTTATTGAGGGTGTTTATGGACTAATATCTCCTATTCTAGTGTATAGGAGTGTATTGAGAGGGGGTTGGGCGTTTTTATGGACTGACTAATATCTCCTATTCTAGTGTATAGGAATGTTTATTGAGGGAGTGTATGGACTAATATCTCCTATTCTAGTGTATAGGAGTGTTTGTTGAGCGTGGTTATGGGCTAATATCTCCTATTCTAGTATAAAGGAGTGTTTATTCAAACTTTTAGGCTGCTCTAATCATTTTTGGTGTTTTCTAAAGATTTCCCAGGTCGTCTCTGATCTTCTTTTGCGTGCTTGTAATTCTTCCGTAATAAATAATAGACTTCACCTCGACAGTCACGCTGTGTATTTATTCCTCCTAGAGGCAGATACAGGCGCTGGGTGAGGTCTAAAGGTGAGTCTGGGCTCCATTCACTGCGACATCCTGCAGAGGAGCCGTGGGTCAAGGTCTCTTCACTGGTGAATATACGTGAAATTGTTTCGTTCTGTCGTTTGTGGGAAGTTCAAGCGCTTCTGACCCCTCTTTAAGAAGGACCCTCAGAATGAGTCGGAATGTGAAGTAGATTGTTGCAGATTTCTTCAAACTTTACTGGCTTTTTCAGACGAGCGGGGTTTCCATTCAAACGGTGTGCAAACAGTATGAAATGCAGTGCGTATATGAAATATGGGCAGATAGAGATGCTAATGGAATCATGCTTCCATTCACTACAGTTACGCAGAGACACATTGAATGATGTAGGCTACCATGATTAGGTGCTGCAGCAAACCGAGATATCTCTGTAGACACCTGACATGTTCTCATGGCGGTGCAGCCCAGATAACCAAGCCGAACGAGCAGTGTACTGAAGTCGTCGTGCCGCCTCTATGCTGAAGCTGGCTTCCTGGGCCTCCTCTTTGGGTGCCACCGCTTTTAGTGAGTCAGATCAATCGGCTCAGCTCTCCAGTGGCTCCTCATTCACCTGTTGTTGTTTTTTCTCCCTTTCAAAAGTAATACTATCTGTCTGTCACACGCTGCCATGTCCTGTCATGTCCATGTGCTTCTGTTTATTTGGGTCCTGTGCTCCTCCTGTCTCCGCCCTCTAGTTTGGTCTCTGTTCTAGCTCCGCCCCTTCCCAGGTGTCTCTCGTCAGCCCTAGTAGTTATATAGCCGGTGTCTACCCTTTGTTCTTGTTGGGTGTCTTGTCTCCCTACCGGTCCCTTGCCTCGTTGTGTTTCAGTGAAGAGCTCTGTAAGTTTCTCTATGTCTTTTGTTGTGCAGTCCTGTTCCCTAGTGTAGTCTCCTTGGTTTTTGTTTTATTTTTGATCCATTAAATGACTTGCACTTGCAACCCTCATCTAATAAATCTTTATTAAGCTTTATTTATTCACTGTCTTTTACAGCAGATGACGTCACGGAGCAGTTTTACAGATAATCCGGTCCCCAGTGAGCAAACCAAAGACAACAGGAGCAAGGAAAAATCCCTCAGAGCAAGGAACCTCGAGAGGAACCAAGACTCACATGCGGAACCCATCCTCCTCTGGCCCACACCGGATATTAAGACGAGCACAAAAGCAACATCAACAAAATAAGAATTTACAGTTGCGTGCAATGTAGAATGATCAATAACTTAGAGTCAGGTGAGAGTAGCAGTGAGAAACACACCTGAGATCTGAATGAAGCTGTTACCAGTGAGACCAGTGACCACTGTAAGGAGATCATCACAGTGGAGGACCTTGATCATCAGTAACTGCTGTTTCTAATATGTTCAGGAAGTGCAAAATCTCTCCACAGCTGTGATCTAGACCACTGTGTAGAAGTTGTGAGGCACATCAAACCTAGAACCAGAAGTTTGATCAACCTTTTAACACAACCTTGGCGAATAAAGCCGATCTTGAAGAAATGTATTTGTTACGTAGGGACATGACAGGGAGGCAGGATGCAAGCACAAGTATTTAATGCTGGAACCAAATACCACCAAAACCAAACCAAAAACACTAGAAAAACAGAAACAATAAACAGGGACTGAATCAACAGACAGAGACAAAACCCAAGGGCATGGAGACAAAACACCACGCAAGAACACAGGGGACCACAGGGAGTACAAGAGAACAAAGACTAACAAGGAACACCTGGGAAGGGGTGGAGCTACAAACCAAGGACAGGTGAATGGATTGACGGGATTGACGCAAAGGGCACACATGAAGACGAAGGAGCCCAAAAAGGGGGAAGGACAAAACCAAAACAGAAAGCACTATGGACAAAAGGTGACCAGGACTGAAAATCGGAAAGCCATAGAGTGGTGTAGACAGACACGCATGAGCAGGACAGGGCAGGATGTGACAATATTTGGTAAAAGGTTTAAGGTGAAGCTGATGATGACGCTTAAAAGTAAAATTCAGCAAGTATAGAGATACGTGGTTTACGTAGGATGGCTAGAATGATGGGATCTCAGTCTTTAACAGTGGTGGACAGTAAGAAAGTAAATGTAATTAGTTACTGTACTTAAGTAGTTTTTCCACGTATCTGTACCGAAGTATTTTAATTTTGAGGTAACAGTACTAGTTTGTACTTAAGATAAACTTTTCCTCCACTATGGAAATAACAGTTACTAAAGTGAGTGTACAGACCTCAGATATAGTACTTAAGTATGGAGGGTACCCAGTACCAGAAACCGGTAGGTACCTTCAGAGTGTACTTAAGCGTAATGGAGAGTAACAAGCTGTACTATCAAAGTATGTACCTTCAGAGATGTACTTAAGTATGGAGAGTAGTAACAGTACTAAAGTATTTACCTTCAGAGCTGTACTTAAGTATGGAGAAGCCAGTTACCTAGTAGTCAGTACTAAAGTATTTACCTTCAGATGTACTTAAGTATGGAGAGTAACAGTACCTCAAACTTAAGTATGGAGAGTGTACCTTCAGATTGTACTTAAGTATGGAGAGTAACAGTACTAAAGTATGTACCTTCAGATGTACTGAAGTATGGAGAGTACCAGTATAAAGTATGTGTACCTTCAGATGTACTTAAGTATGGAGAGTAACAGGAGTATGGTTTATTACGGCTCTAATGTCCTATTATCATTTCTGGAACAGGACTCTTCATCAGCTCAGTGTAGGTGAAGAGACTCTAGTGTCTCTCAGTCCACCAGTCTTTAATAGAAGCTCATTCATTAGTTTGAGATCATCATCATCAGTACAGAACCCTAAAGTAGAACAGGTTCTGTTAGATAGAACCATAAAATAACTTTATCAAACAAGTTTCTGTTTAGGATTTATTAACTCAGTTCCGAGTTTAAGTTTAATAAGAACTGGGTTTAAACCGGATCAGTACTGAGCTCCTCCTGTACTGTACTGCGTCTGTAGGTCTCTGTTCATTAACACAACCCAGCCCAACACATGTACCATACAGGACACAGAGCAGAGACGCTCG